>CM042222.1:1285000-1400000 GCA_023566465.1 Cottus gobio
GTTTAATGAATAAATTTGAAAGATGGGTCTCCGTGGTGATCTTTAGGTTTGTCTCCCCCTCAACCCTCAGCTGAAGATGGGAGGACACGTGTGTGCGTGTTTGTGTGTGAGGCTGTGCACTTGTTCAGTATGCGTGTGCACTCCCAGTAAATATCACTGCGGAATAAACAAACAAATCTAGCTAACTACTGGAGCTCACGTGGAGTCCTCTTTCTAAAAAATCTATTTAGAATTCTGTTTGTCTGCCAAATAAAGATTTCATGTCATGTGTTTGTTGTTTTGGAAAAGACTTGGAGCCACCATGTTGAAGTCATGCATATTAAACTCTCCTCAAGCCTCAAAAACAAACTGCCAAAGACAAGCATCAATTTACAAATGAACAAATTGTCTGCAATCTCTGGTTCATCTTTTCTACCGACATCAGACCTGGAGGCTTCATACTGGGAGACGGGCAGGTCGACTTAAAACAATCATAAGCAAAAGTAAACATTAAAGGTTATCAACCCTGCTCCACTGTTGTGCAGTTTGATCTGTCTCTGCCTGCGACACAGCCTCAGGGTGTAGACCTGAATAGATGTTATTATGGTCCTTGCACTCACTCACAGGGTATTGCAAAATGTGATATACCTTTCCCACGGTTTAATAAAGGAGTCCCAAATGCATTCCCAATTCTGATGATTGCCTGCTTGTGCTTCAGGGAGTCAAGGAGTGACTGAGTATACTTCACCTACTGCTCATAAATAACACTCTTTAAAGTGGATCAAATGCTGTGCTTTGACTTGGCCCACTGCCATTGGTTACTGACAATTAAGCAATACCACGATCAACAGAAAGAATTCAACCCCACAGAATTCCAATTTACTGGGACTGCACCTGATTCAAATTATCATTTTTTCTTTGGCTAAATAAGGGTTTAGTCATTTTGTTGACTTGAACAGAGTCATAACCCCAAATCAGGAATCAGCCCAATTTGTGCAGTGTCTGGAAGTTCTTTATTACATGTTGTGGTAAAAAGTATGGATTTGTTTCATTCTTTAATTCAGCTTGATGGGGAATGGACAGACATCGGTCGTCGCCTGCCGGCTGTCCGCCTCATATGAACTGTAATGGACTGACTTCCTACTTCCAACATGCAATGACACCTGAGAGCAAAAAGAGGCTTTAGCTTGCAGCCTGAGAACGTGATGCTGATGTTGTGTATTGGACAATGTTGAGATGTACAAGCTGGCAGCTACATATACAAACATACTGCCAGACATACAGCGTCGGCTGCCAACAACATGCCAATTATGCAGTGAGGCGTAACACCAGGTAATATTGTTTATGGGCCGGGCAAACTCGTTGTTGCCATGTTTTTCCTGCTTGCTGGGGTAAGGAGCGAACTCTTCCACTGAATACCAATAACAGTTTTGGGACGGAACAATTTTGCTACAAATATTACAGAGACATTTCAAAGAACACTGCAATGTTGTTAGCGAAACCTTTCACTGTCAAGCACCCAAAGGCATGAAGAGGACACTATTCTCAATCTCTGTCACTTGGCCAAGAAACTAGTGAGATGTTCTCCCTTTCATAGGAAGTGTTCGACACCAGCTCAACCGGTTCATATACAGTCAAACATTTCAACATATGCAAATGCTCATCAGTATCCCTTATATAGATGCCCCTTGAGTACAGGATGATGGATGATATATTACATCTGAGCTTGTCTTAGACTAATGACACAGCTGCATTGCAATGCCCAACTTAGTGCACAGCTAATATTGTGTCTGCACAGAGACAGAACACGCACACTTTGCATACACGCACACAAATGCCAGCTTGTTTAATCCTCTAGGAATCAGTGAAATTTGATTACCATGACTTTTACAAACACACTCCATATGAGAGTAGACATTCCATACATCAGCAGGAGGGAGGAAGGAGGAGGGAGAAGGGAGGAGGGAGGAGGGAGGAGTGAGGAGGGAGCAGGGAGCAGGGAGGAGGGAGGAGGGAGGAGGGAGGAGGAAGAAGGGAGGAGTGAGGAGGGAGCAGGGAGGAGGGAGGAGGGAGCAGGGAGCAGGGAGGAGGGAGGAGGGAGGAGGAAGAAGGGAGGAGTGAGGAGGGAGCAGGGAGGAGGGAGGAGGAAGAAGGGAGGAGGGAGGAGGGAGACACAGGGAGAAATATGTGATGCTAGAAAGAACTGCAGTTTGGGAGGAGGAACACTGGACACACACTGTGGTCTCCTGAGTGGAATACAACGCATGCACGCACGCACGCACGCACGCACGCACGCACGCACGCACGCACGCACGCACGCACGCACGCACGCACGCACGCACGCACGCACGCACGCACGCACGCACGCACGCACGCACGCACGCACACACACAGATGGTCTCAACCTATGTCTATTATGGTAAATACGCAGACACAGTATATTTACCAGTAAATGTATACAGTTCCCAGGGTAAATCTCATGAATGTGTACATTTCCTGGATAATATTAGTGGAAAATGCTAGTCGCAGCATCATGAGACTCACAGTTTTCTCAGTACCTTTTTTTTGGTGATATTATGTAGGCGGCCAATTTACCCCTTTGGAAAGCTCCTGCTACAAACAGGAGGTCTGTGAGCCGTGGGAGATCCAATTGAGTAACATTATGATATCAGAAAAATTGTAAAAAGTTCAAATGTTTGTTTGTTTTCACATATGTGAGCACATTCAACCTGCATCAGTGTGTTTACCAAATGACGATTGAATCAATTTAATGGTACGTACAGATCAGATATAGTTAAGATGACCAAGAGGTCCATGCCTCATTTAGTTTATGTTTTTGAGGAACATTTTCTGCACAAAGATCCATGTATAAAAACGTGAATATAAGGAATGCTGCTTCAAAATTAAAGTCTTTAATTGTGAGACAAAACTCCATGAGACCAAATACAGGTTGATGAACACTGTTCACATTGCACAGTAAACATGGCAGGAGAGCTCTATGGTAATATGACTTCTTATTAACATGGAAACACAGAGATTTACAGATTTACCTTGAGAGATGTGAAACATTAACCAACTCTATGGTTGATAATCCAAATTTACTACTAGATATGCATATTCACGGTTTCCCATATACGCATTGCCATTATCAAATCAAATGTACAGAGTGAACTGACAATAAGTGGCAAGAAAGTGGTTTGAAACATAAATGGAAGACATTTTTTTATCATTATATTGTAATTTTACTCAGCAATAAATAAACTTGTTTTTGCAATTAAACAACCACATAATCTTACCCGTTTTAATTCAAAATAGAGTTGCAGCCTGCAAGTGGCAATTAGTGGGTTGAAGCCTATGAGGCCAAAACACTCAGATCCATGTGATAACAACAGAACTGACAATTTGACCTCACAGCAACTTTATAGAAGACAAACAAATGTGGTCGAATACCAGTGGCGGCCGTGCATTTTCTCCCTGGGTCTTCTGTGCCGTCTGATATCGTTTACATAAATATGCGCACGGCGGGACGCTGCGTCATTAATGGACAATGCATGTAGTCCACATCAACAAGATCCAGTAACATTTAGTTATAAAAAAACATTTAGTTATAAAAAAATAAAAAAAGCATATGCACTCATTGGAAAATATCCAATAAATGTTCTAACTTCAAGCTTCTAAATATTATCACACACTACAAATAAGAGAGCCATAACTATATATCTGCAGTGTGGAAAGAGACTCAATCAATGCCAGCATAAACAAAAACAATAAAATAATTTGCATCACGCTCGTGACTACAAGCTGGAATGTGCAGAATGAACAAAAACAGAAATAAAAGAAGATGTTTGACTGAAACCTGCTTTCCTAAAACATGAGCAGGAAGTATGAAATATGTATTGGTTTCCAAAATCCTGAACGAGGAATATTCTTTTACAGGTCTCTAAGCTCCAGGTGTTATTAAGTCAGAAAATGAAGACGCTAAAGAAAAATCAATAGGGTTCCAGCCCCCGTGGTGCTTGATTTACAATGTGATTTTTTGTTGACATCTCACTGTTATTTGAGGATGTAAACATGCAAAATTGCCTTGTGCTGCAGTACAATATATTTTACTCCTAAAGCCCTTGTAGAGCAGAAAGTTATCAAAGTTATAAAGTTACCTAGATTAAGCTCTACACATGAGGAACACACACTCAAAATGTGCACATTCACACAAACACACATTTAATGCTTTATCTGTCCCCAATGACTTAAATCTAATTTACAGAGGACTTAGATATTACAGTGTTCTATGTGGGGACATTTAAGGATACAAAAAGTATTGTCTCACTGCACAGCCGGGCGTCTTATTACAGGAGACACTGCTGGCCATTCAGTTCCTTTTGGCTGGGCTCAGAAGTTAAACACACACACACACACACACACACACACACACACACACACACACACACACACACACACTCATAGTCACACATTCCCACTGTTTAATATATTTCTGTGTCTCCAGTTAACAATATTTTGTGTCAAATTATAGTGGGCAAGATAAATAGTGGTTCTGTGGCAGCGTGCGGAAAATAGAACGGGAGGAAAATGTGGGGCTTCCTGTTGGGTAGGAGGAGAGGAGAGGAGAGATAAAGAGGAGAGAAAGAGGAGATAAAGAGAGGAGAGACAACACCACTCCTACCTCAGACATCTGCTTTTCTGACTAGACTTGTAAAAGCTTCTTCCTTTCGGCCCTTTTGTGAACTTGTGTGGTGAAATATCTGCATGACTGGAACCGGCTGAAATACTGAACCCAACTATCTGTGAGCTTCTACGCACATGTCCAATGTACCATGTACAGCTCCATTTGCAAATGAAAAGCTTGCCGGATAATTACATGAATCAACAAGGAAATTACATTCATGAATAGAACGAATCCAATTAATTCTTTGCATTGCAGATTTGCTTCGCGTTGCCAGTTTGGTCAGCAAGACAGTATGGACGTCTTGAGTTGGAGCAAAAATGGAAGTCACAACAGACACAAAATGACGTTGGGTGTTAATTGGGCTATGCTTGGCTCAGAGAGATGAAGAGATAGACAAAGAGGAGGAGAAAGAGAGAGATGGAGGGAGAGCGAGAAAGAGAGCCTGGAGGACTAATTAGTGATTAGAACTTGGCACTCTCCAAACATAAAATATTTCTCAACCCAAAAGACAGAGGAATGATTAAAAATAAAAGAATAGGAATCAAACACAAGACGCTGTGAAACCCCCCTTTGGTATTGTGTGTGTGTGTGTATGTGTGTGTGCGCATGTGTGTGTGTGTATATAAACATGTGTGCAATCATGTGTGAGCATGTGTGAGGTAGTGTGTGTGTGTGTGTGTGTGTGTGACTGTGTGTGTGTGTGGGAGAGTGTGTCGGCTTCTTTGCCCCCTCATTAAACCATGCTTTACTCTAGAAATGGCAACAGCTCAATGTCAACTGGAGAGGTTACAGCCATAGGCAGGCTCTGACACACACACACACACACACACACACACACACACACAAACATAGGAATACACCAAGTGTCCGGTGAACATGCTTTATCTAACAAATGCATGAGTGGGATCCAGTTCATTTTAAAATGAAACTTGTGGTGAGTTTTCATAGGCGTGTTACTTTTGTCTTTGTTCTGACAGCAGACGAGATGGAGAGTGTCAGCCTCTCGCGGCCCCACGCCAGTGTGAGCTGGACATTAGCAATTCACACATCAAATTCATAAATCAAGGGCACCCTTCCCCACTGTGTAAATGGAGCACAGGCCACTGTCTGCTTCCTGCAAAGCTTGGGGTCTCTAGAACGGATCCATCGTCCTCTTGAGGTACGTCGTCCCTCCTGGGTCACTTCTCACAACATGGCTCCTTATTGTAGGAAACAATGCATGCATATTTCATTCAATGTATATATGTAATGGCTCACAAACAACAATAATGATATGCATAATACACACACACACACACACACACACACACACACACACACACACTGGTAGACAGAGACACACACACACACACACACACACACACACACACACACACACACACACACACACACACACACACACACAGAGCTTTGTTTGGGCTGGAGAGTGGAGATGAGACAGGTGAGTGTGAGTGAATATTTACCTGAGATTAAGAGCCTTTGTCCTTGATTTTGTGTGTGTGTCAAACATGTTTGGTATCACAAGCAGACACTCTGATGATGTTGAGTCTTTCTTATCACCTTCGATGTACTCAACAATCGCGAACAGCAATCATGTCAAACATGCAACATCGATCAAACCATTAACCGGGACAGGCACGCACGCACGCATGCACGCAATCTGTTGCCATGGCAACACCTACCCTTGAAGCAAACGCACACACACATACGCGGGCAGCAGATGGGGCAGTGGCCTAACATGTATATGCTTTTTGATCTGCTTCTCATTCAAGCGATCATGTTAGCGTCACGCGGTTGCACAGCCAGCCAGACGCGTGTGTAAACTGTCAATAGCTGCCTTCACACCAAACAGCGACCACTGCATGTCACTATATATATCACTGCATGACGAAGCGGAGTTACACAATAAAACACTGCATGTTTCATTTCATATTGTTTCATATCGTTAACGCCAGAATAATGCCATGTTCTAACGCTTGCTTTCTGCACCCGTACAGTTGAGCGACATCACATGCAGAGGCATTGTGTGTGATGTACTAAAGTCTGAACCGACCCATTTGACAGTTGCATCATTTTAATCATAGTGGGGTTGGGAGGGCGTCTCTGAAGTGAGTGCCTTTAAAATGCACATTAGATCATGCAAAGGCATGATCAGCCGCCTTGTGTTGTAGTTAAAACTTAAGCTTTTAAAAAAGGAGTTTAACTCAGTATTCCCCTCAGCCTGTCTTCTTAAAGCAAGAGTCCAGATGTCGAGGGTCCCCCCCATCAGAGTAACCATCTTTTCATGAGCTTGATACCCAGGACCAGACTCTAAAGTTGGCCTTTGTCTAGTTGAAAAAGTTTTATAGCTTCCATATCTCAGTGCTGAAACCAAACAAGTCACTCTCAACCGACGGATAAAACCGTCTCTACCATCAGTCTGTTCACCTGAGTGTGGTTTGTTATCTAAAACTAGTCTATAGTCTATTACAATGGACAGATACACATACACCCCCAATCTATTATTGAACAAAAGGCTCACGCCTCCGCTCAGTCCTTCAGGGAGAAATCCATCCCTCCATCCCAGAATAATTTCACACATCAGTAGATACACAAAAGAGAGAGAGTGAGTTAGTGAAAGAGAGAGGGAAGAAGAGAGGGAAGGAAGAGAGGAAAGGACAGAGGAGGAGGAGGAGGAGTGGATGGGGTAAAAATGTATGGGGTCACAGCTCTGTGCTTGTGGGAGGGAAAGGTGTCGGAGGGAGCCATGTGTGACAAAACAGAGATCAGAGAATCATATGCAATCGCACACACAGACAAGAAAACAAACACACACACGCTCATACGCACAAACAGACACACACACACACACACACACACACACACACACACACACACACACTTGTACATTCTCCTGCCAAGAAAAAGGTGAGAATAAGGACATGTCTTGTGAAGGCTTCCTCATCCAAACACAGAATGGTAATCTCTTTATCTATCACAATCTCTTCTTTTTCACACACACACACACACACACACGCACACACGCACACGCGCACACGCGCACACGCGCACACACACACACGTGCACACACACACACACACACACACACACACACACACACACACACACACACACACGCACACACACAGGATGATCCTAATTCTACATACAGACAACAGTGAGGATGAAGAGACCCAAAACCAATTTTGGATTTCCTTATGTGTAAGCATATGGAAATTAAGCATTGTATGGAAACCCAAAGGCACAAATGTATACACACACCCAAACGCAGACACACACGTGTGTATACACACCGAATAATTACTGGGCGTTTTCAACACACCATTTGTCGATAACACATCACCACACTTCATGAAAAACATCTAGACCAGAAAGATATTATATTTGAACACAAACAAACACGCAGGGGATGCGACTGAATAAACAAATTGAGCATTTGACAGCCAACAGGTCTGGAAGTCCCACATAAATAATTGTGTTAAAGGTGGTCCTACACATGTGTGTCTGAAAGTCTAAAATGTGTCTTACATTTGGTGACCAATGATGATTTAAATGTTCAATACGCTGCTGATGAAAACTGCCGTACTTCGTGCAATGTTGGCAATACAGACAGATAAAAATCAACACAAGCAGAAAAAAAAATCAATTCTTTTGTTACAGCACCTTTAGAATAATCAACCGCAATAATCTTGAGCTGGGCATACCCCAAACAGACACACACACACACACACACACACACACACACACACACAGAGAGACTGAAAAACATACATGCACTTGATGCACAGCGAGCATGCACACTGCTCCCCCTATGAAAGCACCGAGCTGGAGGAGCAGCAGACACAATGGAGTGTTTAAGTATGCAGGAAACTTTATGCCTGGGTGGAAGAGGAGCTTTGAAGGAATCCGCTGAGGGACACCCAACCTCCCTCTGAACTGAGCCTGCACCTCCTCATCAGAGAGAGAGAGAGAGAGAGAGGAGGAGTGGAGGGAGGAGGGGGGGGGGCAGAGAGGAAATGAAAGATAAAGATAGAGAGGACTAGGTGTTAGGTTGGAAGGGAGACTGATGGAGAGAAAGAGGGAGAGTGCAGGAGAGAGAGCAGCAACAAGGTGCTTTGCTCTAGTCCCTGCGACTTGTGCACAATTGCTCTTGGTTAGGCTGATGTGTGGAAGTCCCTAACCGGCAGCGGCCACGTTGTTCTGAATCACACAGACACACACACACACACACACACACACACACCATTCAGTAGGCGCCGTGCTTAACTCCCAGTATGACCTTCATTGAGATGGATTGCATGAAAAATGTAATGACTTTCCTGAGAGAAAAACCACAGGCCAAATCAGCTTTGCATTGCATAATAATGCTGGACTTGGTAATCAATAACACAAACACACAAACGCATAATGGAGTGCACAGCCTGCACATGGAGAAAATGTCTCAGCAGAGGCCAACAACATCACAATGGATGGAGCCAACCACCGGTGGTGAGCTGTGCAATGCATAAACAAGGAGCTATTGACGATAAACGCCTGCATCCATTTCCACCCATCAAACACTTCCCTAAGCTAACAGCTTAAGTCTGGAAAAACATGCAACTATGAAAAAACTTTCACACCCCAAATATGTAGCTCAGGGTTATCTGTGGCCATGAGTAAAGACTGGTGCCAACCTAATTTGGCCTCATTTTACATTGCACTTGGCCAGCAGCACAGTTTAAGTTATCTATTGTTCATGCTGCAAAAATGATGCTAATTTTGGCCAAAAGCAGAGTAGACTACATTAAATAGTAGCATGTCTGTGTGTCTCAGCACACTAAAAGTTCTGAACGTGGTGAAGTTACTACAGTGAAGTGAAAAGGCCCTCAGTCCCTCTGACTGAACTCACTCTCATCATCAACTCCTCCGGGTCCACGGTTTTGTTCTTTATACCTCACAGACAGCTCTTCATTTTTACCTCTGCATGTTTTTTTGTTTTGTAGGACAACATTACACAATGTAACTGGAGCATTGTGTGCACACAAGGAAAAAAAGCAACTATGAGCCAAAATGTGCCACACATTTAACAGCTTTCTATGGTTGCATAGCAACAATATTGGGTTCAGATAACAATCTTCATCCTACTGACCAAAAGGTTATTGAAGCCGGTGACACTCTGCAGTGGAAACATTCAGTCTGGAGCCTCATTTCTCATGTCTTTGCCTCTGAGCCGTGTATAGTTTTAGACCTGGGCCTGGTTCCTCCTCTTAACCCACAGTGTTGGCAAAGCAACACACATAATGGGATGTATGTCAGTGGCATTTCTGTCTGTAAGCGCTTTTTGTTGTTTTCCCAGTGACACCGTTTTAGGGTCCCATAATGAAAAGCTGCCATTGTGTTTGTTTAGCTCCTCTTCATCTCTCAACGTGACATCAAGATGAGTCACACCAGCTAAAAAAACAGAGTTCATCTCACTGTTGCAGGTATTTCCCTCTCCAGTGTGTCCCAGTCTCACCTCGTTGGTGTTCCAGCGATGGCGCTCCTTGGGCAGAGAGGAACATTTGGGCAGACACTCTAGCAGCTTCTTAGGAAGGTAGATCTTCAACTGGCCTGGCTCATCTGGAGCAGTGGGGGGAGGTGGGGCGGAGGGGGGTGAAGATAAAGGAAGATAAATGAGGGATGAGTAAGAGGAGAGAAATTTCTCATCAGACACAGAGACATTGTGTGAGGAGAATACCAAAAAAGCAGCATCTCTGTGCCCTGGAAGGATAAAATCATAACACGCTCGTAATGTGAAGCCTTTTTATGGCTAATGTGACGTTTAAATCTGCAGGCCTATGAAGGACATACTCTGTCATTCATTTGGGTCTAACTTGCTGATTTATCAGAAATACAGCTGATTATGTCTGTGTTGATCCTTTTTACTTCGGGGTGAGTTACAGGGATGGAGACGAATAAGTTTCATAACTTTGGCATCAAGGATATAAATTAATTGTTAAGTGTGCAGAAGGAGTGGCAGCACATTTATTTTGGGTGGAGGTGCACAGCACACCTGGGTCCCACCTGGAAACAGATTTGGATTTAGAAGAAGCCATTATCATACGTTATCGGTGCATTTGGAGTTTGTAACAATCATGGCCAATCATATGGGCATCTCTTATACCTTTAAAAGCAATGTCCTCCCTCCAGTGTTATGCAGGCAGTTTGGTAATGGAGGAGAGACTCGAGACGAGCTCCTCCTGAGAGAAAAACTAATATGATTAATAATAATATAATTAATAAATATATATATTATTATTAATATATATATATATATGTACAGCGGTTAACCTTGAGTCAATGCTACAAACACATTCTGCTGCTGTAAAGACTCACGAGAGCTGTGTTTCTCCAACTTACTCTCAGGGGACACACTTTTTAAAAAGGGAAATCATGCCATTTTTAAAAGATATATGTTATTAATAAATTAGTCCCAATAAATGCATTCAGGAGGAGTTAACAGACATTAATTCTTTTAATTTCCTCTATCAGTTAAACAAACAGAATGCACGCTAGCCTTTCATATTAGGTTCAATGGTTTCGGCTACAATTACCAAAACAACAGCAACATTCAAGATCCCTCTTGTGGCTCAAATGTGTACTGCATGAATAAAGGTTTAATAAAAGACTATGAAAAGAAATCTGCAAATATTGTTGGTGACCCGAATAAAATCTCCTGCGACTCACCTGTGGGTCCCGACCCAGTCTTTGTGAACGACTGCACCAGAGCACTAAAAATAGTCCCCAATAAAAAACTACTCAGCTGTTTTGAAAGATGTTTAGAAGTGTTGACAGATTATATCATCATATTATTGTTGGTTCTGTTCTTTTCATGGGATCTGTTGACATTGACAAAAATATAGTGCACCTTATCTTTTAATAGTAGTGTAATGTGACTCCTGGTGGAAGAATATACACCTGAACAGGCAAACAAAACATGGGAGACCTATTGCGGAGAGACCGATAAGAGTGTCCCATGACCAAAACTAACTGGTGCTGCTGGAATACCAGTGACCTGCCGCTATACTGCACCTCTCCTCCCAATGCGCAGCGTTTAGAATCAACAAAATACTGAATAGTTGCAGGTGAGGAATACAAAACAAATCCCACTGCGCCTCAGAAAAATAATACTTCACCAGCACATAGCGTCCGCACAAAGATGGAGCCCCTGCTGTGTGTGTGTGTGTGTGCCTGTTTGTAAGTGTGTGCCCAACGGGTGTGCTGCTCAGAAGTCAAAGAGAGCAAGCACTCAAAGGTTATTGATAAGCATTTGAGTAGAGGGCGTCCATTCATGACTCCCCTGGGAAGATAGGAATTATACTCTACCTGAGGGCAGACGACAGAGCGAGTGAAAAAGAAAGATAGGTGGGGTGGGAGGGTCAGAATGGGATACGAAGACTAAGGCAGGGAGACAATGAGCCAGAGAGAGACAGCTAATGAAGAATAAAGAGACTTAGAAGGAGAGAGAGAAGATTTAGAAAGTAAGAATCTTGCAAGGACAAGAGATGGAATGAGGTAACACAAAGATGCAAAGAGAGAAAAGTAGTGTAACAGGGGGTCTGTGTGTGTGTGCACATGTAAGTGGGTAGGTGTCTGAACGTATGTGTGTGTGTTTGTGTCAGTAGGAAGTGTGTTCAGGCACGTATGCCCCCCTAATCAATTATGCATTTATTAATAGAAGGCCTGAGAAGACAAAATTTCAAACAGCTGAACTGTGCAGCAGCTTAGTTAAACAGCTGAATGGTGCAGCTTAGTTAAAGCCTAATTTCTTTTTTAGCAGCACTCCAGCCTCTCTGCTATGAATGCCAATCAGCGTTTAAACCCCACCCCTCCTGGCTATAACCCTCTCCCCTCCCCCTGGTGTTCTGAAGAATTCTCATCAGAGCCTCGCCTTTGAAATGTACCAGAACCACCACATCAAACAAGCCCGTCGCACATGCGTGTAGGCACATAGGCACACAAACACCCGCACACACACACGCACAAACAGACACACACACACACACACCCGCACACACACACGCTCATACGCACAAACAGACACACACACACACACACACACACACACACACACAGTGCCTGCCGATCAAAGCTAAGACATCACAGTATTTGTCCCAGAGTGATGATTTTTTTACCAGTGACCTTGGTACCGAAATCCTTTTCAAAGCACACCTTCACGGACACGAGAGTCATCTTCACCTTCCCTAACATTCACTCTCCACGCTGACAAGAAATGGAAGACCAACTTTGCAGATTTGTTGAATGTTGATGAGCTTTTACACCCCAAAGGGTTGTATCTTGTTTCTAACAATTCTGAAACAGTGAATGCGTCCCTGTTTTAAGAAATTCAGCCTGGGTACTGTCGCAATTGTCTTTTCCATCTGCTCCGAATGGCTCTCTGTGGAGCTATACTGTGATGTGACATGAGGGCAAAAACCTCTCTTCTGTTTCTGCCTCCCCAAGAGAACCAACCAACCTGGGACACGAGTAAAACACATACAGTACTGCTCACATTTATATCTGAAATAGTATCACCATTTCAATACCTGCATTGCTTCATGTCAGTCGCTCAGCGGGGAGCCACACATGTGTGGCGGTACATAGATCACTCACTCACTAGCTATTCTAGTAAAAAGAGTCCAAAAGGGGGACAAAGCCTGAATGCTAATGTAGAACCGCTGGCTCGTTAAGTCATATAGAGGTGTGCGAGCTAAACAGTGAAAATGTTGGACCAAAGTGAAACATTGCTTTGGTTGCCTAACAAATGCCATAATTTAGACTGGAATCACACAGAAGAGCGGCCTCTGACTGATGAATATTTTACCTCATAAAACTGTCATCTCCATATTTAACACAGAAACAAGCCAATGCCCTTGTGAGATGGCTGTCAGTTAATTATAAAACTCTCCTCAGTAAAGAGAGAGAAAAACGCTCCAAATGCAACTCTTAACTCTCCCCCTACTGATATTAGGAGGCGTCAGGGGAAATTTTCACATTTTCCCCCTTTTCGGGATGAAATTAATGTGACAGAAAGAAAGGCTCATTGCACAGCAGCTAGATAGAGGGTGGGGTGGGAGGGCAGGAAGGAGAGCCAGGGAGAAGAAAAGGGGGAGCATGGGATGAGCGAGGGTGCAGGAAGAGAGAGAGAGAGACAAGAGAGCAGGGGATGGAGGGAGGGAGGAGGGGAGGAGGGGGGATATAGAGATGGGCATGCATGCTAATTTTATCATTCTGCTGATAAACTTTTCCTCCAGTAATCCTCCAGCTGGGACGTGAGAACAGATAGGAGACAGGGGAGGCTCGGGAAGTCTCCGCTCATATTAAACATCCCAAACTCTCTGTTCTTTATTCGCTATTTCGTCTTGTTTGCTCTCGTCCCTCTTAACAGAATAAGAGGATCTGGTGCAGGTATGAGACCAGCTGCTCCATTTGAAAAGAAAACAGGTGTATGTGTGTGTGTGTGTGTGTGTGTGTGTGCGTGTGTATACCCCCACCACCACCATCTCCTCACTAAGCAGCCATGAGGCAGAGACATGCATCTGCATCACGTCCCCAGAAATCAATAACAAATCAAAGCAATCATTGTCTTTATAGTCCCTCTAACAGAATGCAGCAATCACAAACATACCCACACAAAGTTGTACTCAGACACGGCCATGCGGCGCCCCCAGATTACACGCCCCGTCTCACTTTTAGTTTAACCAGGCCCATCGAGGATTAGAGACACATAATACCATGTGTACAGATTAGGTATGACAATAAACTACTGATAGCCAAAGTAAGCCCTGCCTTCTCTATGGCTATGTGTGTGTGTGTGTGTTTTGTGTACGTGTGTGTGTGTGTAATTGTGATCTGTTACATCAGACAAGAAGTAGATCTCAGTCAGTTCCCGCATCACATAATTCTGCCAGAAGGCTTTTATACTTGCACCCAGAGACACCCTGTGCCACAGACAATTGTGCACGCCCGTGCACGTGCCCGCACGCACATGCACGGACAGCGTGAAAAGTGTTTCTGTGTCTCTTACTGTTGGCGTCAGTGTCGTCACTCTTGGGAGGGGTGTGTCCTGTGTAACCAACGGCAATCCTGACCATTCGCTCTGGAATTCGTATCTTCTTCAGTCCTACAGAGAGAGAGAGAGAGAGAGGGAGAGAGAGAGAGAGAGAGAGAGAGAGAGGAGAGAGAGAGAGAGAGAGAGAGAGAGAGAGAGAGAGAGAGATTTAGGAGATGCTCCAGCTTTTGGTTTCATGGCAGTTCCTCACTTCACTCTTCCTCCCTTTCAGCCCAGAAACAACACTCAAAGTGAGATGCATGTGGGCTGATCCATTTTCTGATGCGCTCGCTGGCCTCCATTGTGTCCCCTGATCGATTGGCCACAGTAGATACCATGCCTCCATGTGTGTGACTAACTTGTAGCCAGCTTTAGTTTCTCTTCTCTCTCATCATTTCTCTGTTTCCCTGACCACTGTTGCTATGATACAAAGTAGACCAACCAGCGCAGAGGGAAATGGTCTTGCAGGCTATATGTTGGATGTTGTTCTCATGCCCACTGGTTTACTCTGCTGATCAGCACGGCACGCACATCTGGAAAGAGTGTATCGCTATCTGCTGCGATTCCTTTTGCCTTCCATTCAGCGCAGCTGAAGCTCGTGAATTATTACATCGCCTCTACGCATAACACAGTGGGGACAATGGGCAAACCCCTCGTACTGTGAATATGTGAGTTAGCGTGTGTGTGTGTGTGTGTGTGTGTGTGTGTGTGTGTGTGTGTGTGTGTGTGAGTGTAGTAATGTATGGGCAGGGGGTGGTTTTATATTTATGTGGTACAGTGCCTGCTGATCTGCCCATGGGCCATCTGTCCCATCTACAGTTCTAGTCTTTTCACGCAACGGGACTCTAACCGACGGCCTTCCCTTCGCCCCTGGCTGCACTCGGCATGCTCGCCTGCTCACCTCTAGATGTGTGTCTGACTTGAAGCACCTGAACATGTGCCCATGAAATGTACAACGCTACTTATGTAGTTCAAGTTATCTGAAAATGTCCCCGTTAAATAAAGGTTTCCTCCTGGTGGAGAGATGGCTGAAGACTCTTCCTGTCAGGTTCAGGGTCCTTTTGCTGAGAAAGAGATCACAAGAAACTATTTGGAATAGTCGGATAATAAAACTAATTTATTCAGTTGCTGACGAAGTGGGCGTTATCCATAACGACACATTCAGATGGTGTGTTTATTGGCCTACAAGGGGCAAGTGACATCAGTGCTTTGAACAGGAAGGAAAACCAAAGCGATCCCTAAACAAATGTGAAACGCACAGATCAAGAAATAAAGAATTAATTAACCTATGAGACAGAAATACAATTACCACGGTGATGTGGTCATCTCCTAAATAATTCATGAAATAATAAATAACAGTCGGAACAGTCGGAATAAAATGGTGGCTGTGCGTAATGATAATGACCCCCAAGAGTTTAAATGAGGGAGTTCAAATGTAAACATTCATACATGACCTAAAACTGAGACCCCCCCTCTTCTCCCCAAAAGCATCCAGATTCTCACCTTCACTACCTTAGCAACCATAAGCACACATGAAATGAACACACACACACACCAACATTGGAATGTGACTAAATAAATGCACAGCTGGTCTGGGAGTTCGCTTGCATGTCAGAGAAGTAAATCCACAATTCAATGGTCTGTTTTATGCTCAAAGAAAGATACAGACAGATAAACACACGCGCGCGCACACACGCACTCGCGCGCACAGAAAGCATCTGAATTCCTTTAGCGTGAACCACTCTCATCCTCTCTCATCCCCATCCCTTTCATGCTAAACGCTTATAAAGCAGCTGCTCAGGGGAAACGCTGGCGAGCCTCGGCCGGTGAAAAACTCCGCCATCCCGCCTCACTCGCAGCGGACACCGACGGGACAACTCTCCTTCCTTTATTTATTCGCTGTCGGTTAACCGTGCTCCACACAGTCGCTGCTTCAGCACCTGCGTCCGTGTTTTCGGGACGGGCTGGAGGAAAGGGAAAGCCCCGCCGTTATCTCTCTCCCCCTCCGTGCCTCGTCCCGACATCGCCTCGCCTGAACCCCGAGTAGCAGGATTCTGCCATCGCAAATAAAAACCCTTATTTCTCTCTTACCTTCCGGCTTGTTTTCGGCAGCCATTTCCCCTCCGCCGCGCGCCTCATCCCTCCTCCTCCTCCTCTTCCTCCTCCTCCTCCTCTTCGACTCGACCTAGTGGTGGTGGAGGTGGTGGGGAGTGGAGTGTGTGTGTGTGGGGGGGGGGGGGGGGGGAACACGCGCGTGCACGGAGAGGACAGCTCAAGGAGGGGGGCGGGGCTGAGAAGAAGGGGTGGGGGGTGCGAGCCTGCCGCGTTAAGCGAGACTATTGGTCCAAATGGTGAGGATAGACAGCGGGGATCCGTGATGGTGACTCGCGGAACTCTCCATCCCTCCGCTTGTCCTCGTTGGCCACGCCCCTTGACGTTCACGCGCACTCTTCCTCGCTGCCCCCCCCCCCCTCTCACGTCACTGAACGACGTCTGTATTCGAGGACACCTTGACAGCCTCCCACAGCATCATCATCATCATGCTCATCATGGTCTTCTCTCTCCTCTCTCACACACACACACGCACACGCACACGCACACGCACACACACGCACACACACACACACACACACGCACACACGCACGCACACACACACACACACACAAACACACACACACACACACACACACACACACACACACAACGTAAGTCTACCCGCACGCCACATTACAGACGCGCATGCCAACGCGCGCGTTCATTTCTCCACATGAAAATGGACTGTTGACACAATGCGCTGTAAGGTCGTGTCTCGCCATAAATTATGAACCCCCCTTGAATCTAAATGACGAGACCTGCCTGAACGAGCCCGAGATGCGCGCGTCGTTTTTAGACGGCTTGGCGGGTGCTGTCATTCGACGTGGTGCTGAAAATCGTGGTGCTGAAAGGACAGCTCCCCGCGCGCTTATCACTCATCTGCTTTCTTTGAGCAGCGAAATTAAAGCGAGAATGTATAGATGAAAACTTAGATAATTAATTAGCGGGACATCGTTGTGACATTGTTGTAATATATCGATATGTTCTCCCCAATAGGCTATTTATTATCTACTGTGTTAGAGGTTATTCCTTCTACATAGTGGGCTGCGTTTGACAGGCAATCCTGAATGTTTTTTTTGAATGGTTCATCTTCAGCTACATAAGCTACAAAGCAGATGCATTTATATATCAAGCTACCTAAGAGTATTGTGTTAATAAATGAGCTTTACTATAACAGACAACATTACAATTCGGCATATACCTTGATGCATTATTACCACTAATCTGCCTATTGATGTATAGAATGGTGGAAGACGTTTACAGATAATTTACAAAATACTACAAAGAAAACCTACTCCTTTACAAGTAAAAGTCCTGCTTTTCAAATTCAAAAGATATTATATTATATACACAGTCTGTGTGAGTACCAGAGCACAGTATCAACAAGATAAGGGCCTGAGGAGGTGCTTCTTTGGAGAGCAGGCATTGTGCTTTTAACTTGGAATTACATGTTTTGTATTATAATTAAATCACTTTAAGGTTACATAAACGTGTTCACACACACTGCCAAATACAAAACCGTCTAGAAAGTATGCACACTCCTCACTATTGTACTTCCTGTATGGAGGTATTGAAACCCCTTCCGAGCGCCACCAACAGAGGGTGACAGAACAACTTCCGCTCCGGACTCGACTGTCCAATGAGCTGCCAGATCACTGAAGCGGTGGGCGGGACCAAACCAAACGCAAACATGGCGGCGTCCTTAGATGATGATTTTGAGTTTGACAACCAGGACTACTACTCTCTACTCAACGTCAGGAAGGAGGTATGACTCATTCAGCAGTGCAGTGAAACCAACTGACTATCGGTTAGATTTCCGCTGAGAAACTGGTCTGCAGTCGGTTTCCTCAGACCCGTCACCCGTAGAGGTGGAGACCGGGTTGATGCAGCAAAGGCACGATGAGCAGGGTGTTCCAGTATCTGCTTGATTGAATACAAGCGCGTTTGCACTGCAGAATGTGTGTTTGCAGATTGTGTGCTTCGATGAGCACCTCCTCAAACCTCAGCTCTCTATAAACCTTGAGACTGGGCGGCCTGCCGAGGACTTGTACTGCTGGATACTCCGACACCATGGTCTAACAGGAATCACGTCATACGTTTAATGTAGATGTTTTTTTTAATTCCCTTAAGAATATGATGCAGCGGTTTTTGAGTGGAGCTGTAATTACTAGATGATTAAGTGAAAAATATGAAAGTGAAAATTAATCTGCAATAATGTTTCAAGAAAAATGTGCGGTTTCCATCCTCTCATAGAGCTTTAATATTTTATTATTGTAAATTTAACTCAACTGTTGGACAACGACTATTCATTTGAAAACTAAAACTAAACAGTCAGTCAACAATTAATCCAAAAAGGGTTTGGCCAATTAATCAATGAGGAAAATAATTGTGAGTTGTAGAACTGACTCAGCGGCAAGACCTGCCCTCTCTCTTGTCACAGGCTACGTTGGAGGAACTGAAGGCGTCGTATCGGAGGCTGTGCATGCTCTACCATCCGGACAAACATCGAGACCCAGAGCTCAAAAGCCAGGCTGAACAGCTATTCAACCAGGTGCACCAGGCATATGAAGGTAGGGACGAACAGCCCGCAAGTATGCACCAATTTGGAATTTAAACTTTTTTAGTGATATTCTTCTGGGAAATATCTAGATGAAATGAAACCGGGCATGGAAACAGACAAAATACAATTTAAAGCTAAACAATCCTGACAAATACACAAAAGACCATTATAAAGTGAACTGTGGGTTCTCTGTCCCCTCAGTGCTGAGTGATGCTCACTCCAGAGCCATCTATGACATCTTTGGGAAGAAAGGCTTGGAGGTGGAGGGCTGGGAGGTATGTACTGTGTCTAACCCTCAACCTTTTGTGGTGTTGCTGCTCCATTATCATAACATTAACATATCTTCATTACCAACACCTTATGGTGATGATGCTGTGTAGGTGGTGGAGAGGAAGAGAACTCCAGCAGAGATTCGAGAGGAGTACGAAAGGCTGCAGAGAGAAAGAGAAGAGAGGAGGCTGCAACAAAGAACTAACCCCAAGGTTTCCTCAGTCCCAACTATTCATCTGTCAACTTCACCACTTTCAGTGTATTGCATTTGTATTCAGATATTACTAAATGCATTGTGTAATAGTACATGTTTTTCACATTCATTTAATTTTCCTTCTCTCTTAATAATTCTGTCAACCTCTCCCCTTCACTCCCTCGTTATTCAGGGCACAATCAGCGTGGGTGTGGATGCAACAGACCTGTTTGACCGCTACGATGAGGACTTTGAAGAGATTCCAGGAGGGGGATTTCCTCATATTGAAATCAACAAGATGCACATTTCCCAATCCATAGAGGTGCAACAAAACACATACGTAGCTCAGCCAGGGGCCACTGTCGAGTTCTCTGTTTCATCATGCGTGACTTTCCTGTCCTCCTTCAGGCTCCTTTGACCAACTCTGACACAGCAGTGCTGTCTGGGTCGCTTTCGACACACAATGGGAATGGAGGGGGAAACATTAACATGACCGTACGAAGGGTTACTTCAGCCAAGGGCTGGGGAGAGGTACATGCACACGCACATGCACACAAACTACAAAGTGCATGTGTTAAATGTTGGGATAGGATAATACAGATGTTTTTTTGTCATTTTGGCTGCATGCAGTCACGATTTTCTGTGCATTTATCTCTGCAGGTGGAGTTGGGTGCAGGAGACATACTTGGACCTCTCATTGGGTTAAAAGTGTTTCGCAACCTCACTCCACGGTGGTAAGGCCTTGCTGTTTGATATCGGGGACTAAAACAGCTCCTGTATTAACATGTGAACCCTTCCCCTGTCTCTTTAATATCATCTCTTTTATCTGTGCAGTTTCTTGACAGCCCAGTGCGGGTTGCAGTTCTCTCCTCGAGGTTTGCGACCGAGCTGTTCTCTGATGACGGCACGCCACCTGGACCAGAACACCATGGGCTACCTGCAGTGGCGCTGGGGGCCCAACAGCGCCATGACCACCAGCCTGGTCCGAGACACAAAAAGCAGCCATTTTACTCTCGCTCTGCAGGTACAGGCATAAGTGCACGCACATAAGCATTTAATTGGAGATAGGCAGGTATATACAGAACACCGCCACCTGCTGTCAAAACAGTAAATACTTCACCCTGACATTTGCTATAATTACATTTAATAAACTCATATGCAATTCTCTCCTAACCCCCACCTTTTCCAGCTGGGTGTGGCTCATTCCTACCTGATGATGAGCTACCAGTACAAGTTCCAGGATGAGGACCAGACCAAAGTGAAAGGCTCTGTGAAGTACGTCTGTCAGCTCATCGTCCAAAGACATACCGTCTGGTCATCAACTGGTTTACTGGGCCGGCAGTGTGCAAAGATATGGCATGGCAAAGAAATAATATTCTAATGATAGGCTGAAGTAATTTAATTGTCAAAGCAAGTTAATCAGCTGAAAATATTTTTTTGGGCCTTAACTTAACTGCACTTTTATAGGAAACTAAACTTAGTAAAATAAATAATAATAATATATTTTATATTTAAAGTTATTTATAGAACAAATATTCAAGACAGAAAAGCTTTCCAGAGTTAGGAAAATAAAAGAGGTTAACGGGTCATATGAGGCTTTAAAAGATCTTCAGGAGATAAAAACAAAAAAAGAATAACTGATCTCAGGCTGCCGAGGCTGTTTACCTTTATTTGTGCTACGCTGCCCGTGTTGCTGTCTTCAGTAGCGGTTTGACTCTCATGGTCTCTGTTCATCTCCAGGACCGGCTGGTTTGGCACCGTTGTGGAATACGGAGCAGAGAGGAAGATCAGCCGACACAGTGTCCTGTCAGCCACTGTCAGCATCGGGGTCCCTCAGGGAGTCACCCTCAAGATCAAGTACTGGTGAAAACGAAATATGATCTCATTCTCTACTGGGCTCTCATCGTTAGCCAACGTGTGTATATTTGTGTCGGTGTTTCCGGGCAGGTTGGCGCGTGCCAGTCAGACGTACCTGTTTCCAGTCCATCTCACAGATCAGCTGCTGCCCAGCGCTGTCTTCTACGCCACTGTGGGACCCCTGCTGGTCTACATGGTCATTCACAGACTGATCATCATCCCATACACACAAGCACAGAAAGAGCAGTCAGTACAACTCCTGTCCTCATTTTGCACATTTAGATAAAAGGTGCCACTGTTCTCATAGAGAGCCTCAACAGTGAACCACAGTGGGGGATTGATGACGTCTGCATTGTGCTTCTCAGAGAGCTGGAGCTGCAGAGGAAGAGCTCGGCCACAGACATCGCCAAGAAGAAGCACGAGGCAGAGTCTGCTGTGAGTACTTGCATGCAAACAAACCGTTAGTGTGTGTGTGTGTGTGTGTGTGTGTGTGTGTGTGTGTGTGTGTGTGTGTGTGTGTGTGTGTGTGTGTGTGTGTGTGTGTGTGTGTGTGTGTGTGTGTGTGTGTGTGTGTGTGTGTGTGTGTGTGTGTGTGTGTGTGTGTGTGTGTGTGTGTGTGTGTGTGTGTGTGTGTGTGTGCGCGCAGAGTCATTGATTATTGTTTCTTGGTCCATATTCTATGTTGTTCTCCTCTCCCCCTTCTCCTCGTTTTCCCTTGGCTCCTCTGCAGGTTTTACTAATGCAGGAGTCTGTGAGGAGAGTCATAGAAGGGGAAGAATCCAAGATGGGTGAGGAAACACACTCAGACGCTACACCAGGGGGAGAAATGATAACCTTTCTTTTAGTTTGCAGACAAAGCTTTGGGAAAATCCAAGTGTTTAATTCAAACATATTCCTTATGACGGTGTTACCGTGTGATATACCGAAGCTCCGGGATTCTTTGTTCTAAGCCTGACTCCATCGTCTGCTACTGTGGAGTAAGTCATGATGATGCAGCCCATCTCCATGTTGCAGTAAATCAGTGCACGGAACTGCAGTGTACACGGGCGTAAATCAAGACTTCAATTTCAGTGTGCTAATGGTTGTCCTGTTTTATTTGTTTCGAGCAATGTTTATGAGCTGCGTTCATGACACTTTGTCCAAAAAGGAGACAGAGACATTGTTATAATGATATCAAGTTACAGCAGTAGGACTGTTCATTGTGCATTTCCTGGGAGCTACTGCAGTCTGTTTATGTAAAAAAAAAAAAAAAAAGAAGAAACAAAGTTACATGAAAGCAGGAAACGCTGACACTGTTTGCTATTGTCTAGGTCTGATCATCCTGAACGCCTGGTATGGAACGTTTGTGTCAGACACCAGCCAGAAACAGGAGAAAGCAAAGGTCATTGATGTCACGGTGCCTCTGCAGTGCCTGGTCAAGGACTCTAAACTCATTCTCACCGAGGCCTCCAAGGTGCGTGTGCGTGTGCGTGTGCGTGTGCGCCCATTTGACTGTCACAAATCTGTACATATGCGTTGTTCTTCTGTGAGCAGGCCGGGTTACCGGGCTTCTACGACCCATGTGTCGGAGAGGAGAAGAGTCTAAAGCTACTGTACCAGTTCAGAGGGGTCATGCACCAAGTCATCTCTGCAGACACAGACTCGCTACGGATACCCAAGCAATGTGAGTATGCAGCCACTTTACCCAGAAGCATGTACCTGTGCCATATTCACATACTTTTTTATTTTGTCTTTTCAGCTCACAGAATTGAGTCTGAGTCCTAGGAGCCCACCATTGTTGTAGCATCAGAGGGTAAGATCCAGATGATGCAGACTTTGTGTAAAAAGATTCACCCAAGAACGATGGAGACACCCGTCTCCCTCCTCCGGCCCTCTTCTGTCATGGTATTATTGAATCTGTGTATTGACTATCCGCTCCTCCCTCTCCTGTGGGCTGTCTCCGAGGTTCAGGAGAATGCAGGAGTCTGCGCAGAGCTTCTCCAAGGTTAACCCTTTGTGTTAGCGTGCGCCACCTGGCAGGGCTGCTCAAATATCTGCCTGCACTGAACAGTTTATGGGGGACTGATGGCCACAAACATGGAGACCTTTCCTGTCAATGTGCTAAAAGTGCACATAGATTTATTTCTTGACATTTGTGTGTCAAGTCTATACAAACGAGCTGTGCTGTAACCTTATCCCGTATCGGTGTAGTCTTTGTACTGTAAGTGTATCGCCCTGGTAGGTTTGACTCAAACAATGTTAACATTCATGTCAATAACTTGTGCAAATGTTGAGTAACACTATGCAGGATCTCAGTGACCCTGAGGCTGGCCCATCATAGGATTGATTAAATAACCCTCCCTAATTTATTCTGCCTTTGTGACATCTCTGCTGCTCAGGTGTAAACTGGTGCTCAAAATTTATATCTGTGAGGGTTTGGAGGAGAGGCTTCAAAAAGGAAGGGACAAAGATGCCCCGTGATGGTAGAGATCCAACAAAGCAGAAGTGCTCATACGTTTATTCATGTAGGCTAGACTGCAATTTAAAGGCAGGATATTCACTTACATTTGATTTGCATCAGTTTATTCCTGTCTAACCCTAAACTGAATTTATGACAATCACTTTTTAATAAGTGAAGGTTATAGTTTATTCTTCACTGGTCTACATCTGGCCACTGACAACAGTAACTACTGGAATGGATATGTAATAATGAAGCAAACATTGAGATTATGATGCTACCAGTGTATAGCATGTCACTGTGCCAGACAATAACTTGAGACTAAACAAGCCAAACAAAACACATTTTGTTTGACCAGATCGGTGCAATGTGTTTTTATGTGATGTTCTCAGTCCTTTTAACAAAGAAAATATGAATAAGGAATAAAGTGCTAAAGCCATGTCACTTCCTATATGTGGCACGTATAAGATAACATGCTTGTCTTTTAGGTGATAATCCACTCACTTGCTCTTTTCTTTTTGAGGTCAACATGGGAAAATATAATCTCCTATGGGGCACTGTTTAATATCAAATGCACATTATGCATTAAACTATTATCCACTATTTGTGGATTGACACTGTAACTGAGTTATTCCTAATTTTTGTTGGGAGACCCCATCATGGACTACAAGGAATGTCCCCAAGCTGCATGTAGAATACACAAGGGTATTTTATTAAAGGAAATATTTTGCACAAAGTGTTGAAAATATTTAATGGATAGCAAAATTGTACTGAAGCTGCTAAGGTGTACACTTTTACTTAACCGGATGACTTCATATGGTGCCATCCATTGAATTATCTGGGTATTTCCCCGTTGGTGTTTGAAAGATGTCTCGAAAGCAAGATCCATAAAGGGCTTGCGGTGGGGTCACTATTACAGCAGCCGTGTCACATTGATTCTGTTTGTAGGATTTAACTTCTCATTTGTTTCAAGTGTGATGTAAATTATTGTGACGGTCAGCTGGTCATGTCTGCTGTAGTGCCACCTTGAGGAACAGCAGAAGGACTGCGCCTGCTGTTCCTCAGTATGTTGAGGATCCTGTGTTCTCAGTCTTAAAGACCACAATAAATAATAGAAGGAAAAAAAAAGTCAGATTCTTGTTTGATGTTAAGGAAATGCCTTGAGATGTAAAGACAGAGCCTCAAGTTAAAATTGTAACTCTTTATTTACAATAGTTTCACAGAAACAGTTTGCACCACAGGACAGACAACGCTTTCTCAATAAGGGAATAGGATTAACCCAAGATTAGAATAAACGAGCTGTATCCAATGAGCAATGCTAACATTACAGATGTCTTCAAGACGCAGACCAAAATTACACATTTGTGCCTGAAGACGTCTCAGGTTCTCAAAGACCTGAACGTCTCAAAACAGCCAATCATTTTAGGTGTTGAAACGTCTTAAAAACATCACAACCTGATGTTCTTTGAGATCTGGCGATTACTGGGTACAAACTAGTTCACCAATATTTGTAAAACCCAGAAGA
The DNA here is from genome assembly GCA_023566465.1 of Cottus gobio. Classification (NCBI taxonomy): domain Eukaryota; kingdom Metazoa; phylum Chordata; class Actinopteri; order Perciformes; family Cottidae; genus Cottus; species Cottus gobio. Next base: position 1,310,671 of record CM042222.1, read on the forward strand.
CGAGAGCAGAGACGAGCCTGACCACTTCGAACTCTTATAATGTTGTATGTTACTTACATAACCATTCATTGTGTGTTAGTCATTGTAAAATCCCATCCTGGACCAATATAAAAGGTTCAGAGTCTAAAATCTGTCACTACAGTATGGCTTTTATATAATCAGAAACAGCAGATGGCACATGAATAACAAAGCTTAAAATCCAATTTCCAGCAAGTACGAGGAATAAAGTGGCTTAAAAAAAAAAAAAAACTTCCATAAACCTGCTGCATGTGGAAGTGACTGAATGCTGCTGTGAACGCATTAGTGAGGTGATGAGAGAATGAGATCTGTTCGTCTGATCGGACCCTTCAGAGACAACAAACCTGACATGCCCATGGTACTTTGAAATGAAATGCAGCAAAAACACGACCAGAGGAAAAAGACAAACACCTTTACTGAAAACTGTCATCATTTTTTTCTGTGAATAAACAAGTTTGTTTGGGGAAAAAACCCCAGATAAAACAATTTGTTGAAAGAACTGTTGGAAAGCGTATGTGTAGCCGAGTAACATTTCGATTTTCACGGAGGAGCTGAGGCAGGAAGATGGACAAGCGCTTTTTCAGTTCTACAGGCTTAAAGCCTCAAATATATTCTTTCTTAAATAACAAAACAACTATATAAAGCGGATGCAGACTCCAGTGATTAATCCTACATCTTTGTTCTATTGGATCATACCTCAGTTTAACACTATAGCACCTCTGAAGCAACAGACACAAGGCATAACTTGTTTTCTCTTTTTTAAGAGTTATGTCGCAAGAAGCATGGGAGAGAAATCAAATCCAGTTTATTCAGAAAGACAAACCTGTTCCTGTGATAGAAAGGTCATATGGGTACTTTTAAAAATAATAATAAGTGCAAACTGTCTTTTCCACAAATCCCAGCATGCACCACAGTGGGTGGCAGTTATGAGGGTATTCTCTCTGTATGGCAGTTCAAATGTTTCCAGTGTTTATGAGACACCAAGTCCCAACAGTAGAGGTTTGCTGCTATGCTCATGTCGTCTACAGACAGACATCCATTCAGTGATTGCCTTACGCACAGAGTCTGTGGGGAAGCAGTAACAAATCTTAATAAATCTAAATGACACTCAGACTGTTTTCAAAGGGATAAGGGCTTGGGATAGGTTCACCAAAGTGTTCATAGAAAAAGAGTTCATGGCTGATCATGAAGAACAGAGTACAAGACCTGAATTTGAGGAAGGGTCAGTCCAGCAGGTGGAGGGGCAGAATGGAAGGGGTCAGAGTTCACGGGAATCAGTCTAGCAGATGCTTACGCGGGCCCACGCGTGAGCGATGAGAACGACGGGCATCGATGGTTCCGTGCGACTCTCTGCAGCTCTGGCACACATACGACTCTGGCACATGGCTCTTGCGTATCTTCGCACACGACAGATGGATCCAGGTGTTACACTTGTTACACTCTATCATGGCTCGGCCAGCAAAAGGCTTCATGCAGAAACACGTCACCAGGTCCCACGAGTCGTCGTCTGAGAAGACATGAGAGAGAGCATGTGCCGAGTTGAGCTTGGTCACTTTGTCACACTCGGAATAATCAACCAATACATGAATCAAAAAAGAAACCTTACCAGAGTCCACCATGATGTCCTCATCTTCCCCTGATCCATCTTCGTCTCTGAACACCACCTGTTTCCCCTGGCGGAACACCGTTCTGTTTCCTGAAAGGCCCTCCACCTTCTGTACCTTGACCACCCCTTCTTCAAGGTCTTGACCATCCCAGTTTCGTTGCTCATCATCTGGCTCCTCCTTGCAGGGCGCTGGGGTAGGCAGATTCTGGGGGTGGAGAGGAATGCTGATATGATCTTCAGGCTCTTCTTTGATCATCCGGCCACCAAAGGACACAGGGTACTGCAGCTCTGGGACTGTTGACTGGGCCTGCTGAGCCCCAATTTCTTCACCAGCAGCATGCTCCCTTTCCTTTCTCCTTTTCTTCTTCTTCAGCTTGTCAGCTTTCCTGCGGTCATCTGGGTGCAGGGTAGCGATACTGTGCTGCAGGAGAGAAAAGGGGCATGCATGTTTAAATGAATGAAGATGAACATATAAGGCTATTGATGTGACATTGATTCAACTTACATCTTTCTTGGTGTGACTGGACATTGTGGATCCTGGCTGTGAGCGTTTCCTGCTCCTGTCCTGGGGGATCTTGGGGGGGCGCTGGGGGCCGGATGTTGGGGGTCCCGGGGTCCAGCCATCACTGTCAGCTGTGCTGCCTGTACTGTTTGGAGGACTGGAACTACTGCGCAGTGGAGAGTCCTGGAACAATAAATGGGAGAACTAAGGGTCAGTGAGTTCAAACTTTCAGTGATAAAGCTGGTAATAAAAATAAACATCCACTCAACAAGATCCCTGATTACCAATCAACACACTGCATTAAAGTCTTTCTACTTTTGATATACTGTACCAGTTTAGAGGTATGTGTGGGTACGGCGCAGCTTCAAACTATGAGAAGTTGGCTGTCTTTGGTTATAATTTAAAATATGTATTAATTGAATGGCATTGTGTCCTCAAGAACTTCAGAAAGTGTCAGAGATTCCACTGTAACAGTGCAGCATGGTTGGTGTTATGAATCCATTTCAAAGAGTGCCCAGTGATGAGACTGCTCGCAGTACACATTTGCATTGCTGATGGCCAAACATTCCATTTTTAATTAAAGTCATGCTGGCCACTTAAAAACATTTTTTATTCTAATAAAAAAAAAAGTACAGTAGCTTCGGCTTTAAAACAATACGAGCATGATGTTGGAGAAACGTGCTGACAGCTAACACACAGCTGTACCAGCAGACAGCTTGCCTTTGTGTTACGGCAGAATTGTATGAAGCATATTATACGACAATTCAAGCCAATTGCTTGTATCACATTCATACCCCTGGAGACTCTTGGCTCCTTGGCTACTCCATGCACTTGAGAAAGGCACTGTAAGATACCATCATGACAGCTTGAATGTTGGACTGCAATATTTCTTATAGATTACATTTATCCTCTTTGAGCCAACAAAGACAACAAATGAGTTGTATTTGCATTAGCGAGTAGATCTGGTGCATAAATCATCAACGAGTATCAACAAATGATAAGACAGCTGTGCACCTAACGTGAACAAATCTAGCACGTCTGAGGAAAACAGAAGAGCACACTGGTGACAAAGACATTCAAAGGAACAACTTCACCAAAACAAGTTCAAATCTAGAAATATGTCACTGACAATGAGGAAGAAGTACATTTGTCCAACATTGGATAACAACAACAATACTGCTGATTTCTCAGGGGCTGACCTGCCCATAAGACCCACAAGATTGTAACTGTTGGAGTTTGGGTGAAAAAAGGTGTGTGTGTCAATAGACACCACATACAACACTGTAAAAGCCCCCTCCCTTGATATCAGGGTTGATCAGGGACTACATTTTTTGGGAAAGGGGGGGGGGATGTTTTAATGACACTCAGACCGATGCAGCAGAGAGGCAGAGGCCATGAAGAAGCATGAGGTACTAACAACAGTTGGAACTGAAATATTGCATCCCAAAAAGTGTTCATGCCATGGGAATGGAAGGGAACCGGTTTAATTGCAGATGGCATGCTAAAAGAAAAATAAACATTTGGAGGAAGAGAAACTAAAGAGAAAATAATCCGTTAAAAGATAATATAATTGTCTGGCTATCTAGTGGCCATTTTTCTTTACTTTGAAGAATTTTAAATGAGGTTATCAACTGCATTTCATTTTGATTATTTTTGTTCTACTTTAGGGCTGTTTTATTGACGAAGTTTACACGAGGAAACATACCGCAACAGTCCTCAAAGGTCAATAAAGAGAATGTCAACCTCCTGTACTCACCTCTTGGGGGTATGGGATGTAGCCGGCATAAGCCAAGACGAACGTGCAAAACTTGTTGAAGTCCTCCACCGTCCTCCTCCTGTACGGCGGACTGAAGCCCTGAAACAGTCACACCACGACACATAAGCTGCAGGATCCAAACTAATGGAAGGCCACAAGGAGCCATCAATGTGTCCGTGTGAGCGCCAGTGGTGACGGGATGTTTTCTAAGCTTTCTGGAGCTGGCGTTATGAGGACATAACGAGCTAACGCTAACCAGCCGCTGGACGTGTGCTCAAGTCGTTAGCATGCAAGCTAACGTCGCTCATTGGGGAGACACACTTACCTCCGACTGATACGCACGGGATGTTGATGGGTCCACGTCACCCATCTCAATAACGTGTCCCCAATAAACGTGACGGACTAGAGCGACGAGCCACTCGGCGGTAAACACGGAGGTTACTTAGCTTCTATGCTCGCTAGCCACCCAGCATCTCGGCTAACGTCGCCAACGTGCAGTTTACTTCTTCTGCTTAAAGCTCGAAAGCAGCAGTTGACGCTGATGACATCCCCCGATGGCCTCAGAGCGGCAACGCGTATCTCCCGTTAAACGGCAAGGGTAACTCCTATGTTCACACCGGTCCGTCGGTTCCCCCGTACACAGACTAACGGAGAGCGGTTTACTTTGGGCTGTCACCGAGCAGCTGCCTGCCTGCCCTCCTCTGATCAACTTCTCTGGTGTTTTATTGGCGTTTGGCAAACTCACGTATGGGGCATGAGCGCCGCTTGTCGTACGGGAGGGCGAAGCAGACACATTAAAACAACTCATCTTTATTTGTCTTGTTGCTCTTAATTAAATAATGATGGATATTGTACTTTCTTGGATGCTAACATGTGCCCCGAATTAAATACTATGTTCCATTCTCAGCTATGTGGTCTGAAGATTAGAAGTGTAAATTAATGCCACCGATAAACTTCCCCCAATTCATCAGGTGAATGTGACAACAGCCTTCTAGTGTCAAACTCTGCACATACATAATGCTGCACAGGTTGGCGTGCATCCAAGTGAAGCCATACGCAAAACACACGTTTCATTGGAGGGGACTAATAAAACAAGACATCCTCTCAATCTATGGTTCTTCTCGGATGAAATAAAAGTAGCTTTAATAAATCAACGTTTTATGAGCTCAGAAAAAAAGCCCTGTTTTCATCTTTGTGACAACATTTAAATCCAATAGTTTGTTCAAGAAGTCAGCAGAATTTCGCGAGGAGGGCGCTCGTGTGTGCAAAGTGAATGCCTCACGTTTAAATTCGAAAGAAGAAGATTTTTTTCCAAACGGAAGTCCCTTTTTTAAAGTTCCGGTTGATATCTGTTGTTTGCGCGTCTGCGTTTATCCACGAAAGAAAGTCACACGCAAAACGTTTTTAAGTTTTTGATCGTACGTTGTTGTTGTTTATTGTCGTGAAAGATGTCGAACACCAAGCTGCAGCAGTTCAGGAGCCTTTTAACCGAGCGCTTTACTACGGTGGCCGTTGAGATATTTGGGGAGATGGAAGCTGTTGTAGATGCGTTCTCCGAGGAAAACAAACGCCTGCGCGATGTGCTGCACATGGTGCTGCACCCCGAGATACATTTACCGAGGATAGGTTCGTCACTGTGGTTAACCTCCAAACCTCCACTCACACACCCGTTACCAGCTGCAGCGGTGTGGACATGAGCTGCACTACATCATGTGACGTTTTCTTAATGTAACGTTAAACAGTGAAACATTTAATTAATGTAACACAGGCAGTTTAAACTTGACTATAACGTTACATTGTATGTGTTTTAGTTGTTTCATTATATGAGATTTTTGCGGAACACTATATACTTAAGTAAACTTTTGAGGTGAATGTCAGGAAAAGACATTTCTCCAAAAACAAGCCTCTTTTCAATCCTAAAATCTAAAGCTCACCTCTGGAGGTTATGTGAGCATGGCAATCCCCCAGGATAAAAGAGAGCCACCTTTGTGATGCTGTAAACTGGCTTTAGGCTCAGAATACCTTGCTTACCCATTGATCTAGCTACGCTGTACACACTGCAGGGAATATAAAAGACACGAACGTCCTAAAAACTAAGTTAATAGATAAAACCATTTAACGTGTATGAGTACATCCAACCCTGAGGTCATTAAACGATCTGAGCGTAATCAAACAAAGAATTGAGAACTTTAGTTGTCTACCTTTTGTATCTGTTCTTGTTTTCTGGTATGCTAAATGAACTACAGCTTCAAGGAGCCGTACTGTGCCTTTATATACGTTTTATACCCAAAGTGAAGGAAGAGATGTGTAAATACTTAGTATTGGTGTCTTCCTTTTCCTCACAATAGATGTCACCCAATACACTGGAGAAACCACAGATGTCCGAGAGCTGAGCATTAAGGTGGATTCTGAAATATCGGAGCCGTTGCCGAAAGAACCCAAAGAAGAGCCGTTTGAATATGAACTAAGTATGGTATCAGAACAACAACCAGGGCCGGGGGAAGGTAAAGCTTTATATACTTTTATACCCAAAGTGAAGCAAGCGATGTAAAAATACTAAGTATTGGTGTCTTCCTTTTCCTCACAATAGATGTCACCCAATACACTGGAGCAACCACAGATGTCCGAGAGCTGAGCATTAAGGTGGATCCGGAAATATCGGTGCCGTTGCCGAAAGAACCTAAAGAAGAGCCATTTGAATATGAACTAAGTTTGGTATCAGAACAACAACCAGTGCCGGGGGAAGGTGAAGCCTTCATTTCCCATGTGAAAAGGGAACCAATAGAAGAAGACAACACAAGCATGCCCTACATTGTTGACTCGTTCCACATAAACGTGGTTGATCTCAACAACTACAACTCTCCAGGAACTCTCACAGCTGATGAAAATGAGGACTGTTGCACCTCAGACTCTGATATCGCAGATATCCCACCGCGGGCCAGGAGCGAGGAAAGTACAAGTGCAAGCCGGGAACTTCAAAAACATGATAAAAAGTCTACAAAGAGCTTAACGGTAAGGTTGTTTTAATGCCTTAAAACACCATAGCTCAAAAGCACGTCATAAATGTATCTAACTGCGACAGGTTCAAGAAGCTTTGTGGTGTGGTAAAAAGCGCTAGACGACACACTCAACAACATGCATCACGTTTCTCTACGTGTAGCTTAGACCACGTTATGTAAATGTCATGACAATTTGATGCCTTTTGTCATGTAGCGCTGATTTTCTTTCGCCAGTAGGCGGCACTTTGACTACAAGTAAAAATAGGCTTGTCGATATCCTCAGGCCGTGACTTTTATCAAGCACGACAAGTTTGGGGCAGATTGGAAGAAGTCCAGTGGAGTTACAAGATCTTGTTTAATGAGGAAACATGGAACATGTGTAGGGAGCTGCAAGGAGTGATACATTCTAGTATAAAGCCTTTTGTATCTAAATGTCTTTTTATTTTGCCAGTATGTGGCGCTATGCCAATTTGAACATACACATGCATCATGTTTCTCTACATGAAGTGTAGACCACGTCATGTAAATTACATGTAAATCAGATGCTGTTGGCTGATTTCTTTCACCCGTAGGTGACGCTATGACAATGTGATGATTTCTTCATGTAAATGTCCTCAAGCCTGGACCGGCATAATGCATGAAAGATTTTGGGCGGATTCCATGATGTACCTTGGAGTTACAACAGCTTTCTATAACATAGCGAACCGCACAAAATGGGTGCGTCTTGGGTTCCACGCCACGTCGAGGACGTTCAAAGAAAACGCAAGATTTTGATAACTTTTCATCAAGGATCTTGAGAGAATGATCTCAAAAATTGAAGGCGATCGCATAAATATTGTTGGACGAGTACGTAAAAGTACAAATGCTGAAAACGGCGAAAAATGCAAAAATTTGACCAATTACCGTAGCGCCCCATAGTGTTTAAATTGCACAAAAGATTTTTGTGCATGTTAGGTGAGGCAATGTGCACATATGCTGCAAATTTAAAGTCCTTAGCCTAAATAGTTTTGAAGTTGTGAGTATTGAAAAATCAGACACGCCCTTAAGATATTAATTTGTCATTATCTCTCTAAACGCAATGTGATATCAAAAAGCTTTTGATAACTTTTGATGATATAGCTCCAATAATGAACCACAGCAAGTTTGGTATGAATCGCACCCAGCGTGTATTACTTGTTTACAAGAATGTCTTTTTCACAAAATTCAAAAATGGCAAAATCTAAGTAGGCAGAGCTTAGGGGTCTGAGAGGCTTTTTTGTAGAGCAGGTGGAGATGGACATGTGTGAATATTTTCAGACATTCTGGGTGAGGAGCGTCGCCGGTCCAACTTCTAGGGGGCGCTAGAGAGCTATTTTTTAAACACAAATATGAATATCATACGTCTATTTTCACCAGGCCTGACACGCTTGCAAAATTTGGCGAGTTTCAGTATGGGAAATACCCCAAATATGCAGCCAAAGACCAAAAATAAAAATCACGAAGAAAAATAATCTTTACAATAACAATAATAAGGATTATCGCTCGGACCCTAAATAGTTGCAGGTTGGTGCTGAAATGATAAAGTAGCTGTTCAGTCAATGGCCAAAAAGTATATCTATTTCTGATTTTCGAAAATGGATACGTTGAATGTATTTGTTTTTTAAGCTTTGGGCTGTTTAGATATTTTCTGATTAGAATGACTATTTCCAAGTATAAGTGTGAAGTTTGTTTCAGTGTTCACATGGGGACCAAAAAAATCCTTATTTTCCAGCCAGTCCTAGAAAATTACAATACAGAGCAAAATATTCTGGAGATTGTGCAACTTTGATCTGAAGATGCCCTGGAAATATCCCTAAAATGATCATATAAGAACTGAGAAAACATCTTGACGCCCTGAAGGGCTGCTTTATTCGAATGTTGCAAGTCGTGTTTGTTTTTAACAGTTGAAGCATGAAAAAATTATTTCTTTCTTTTCTTTTCCTGTTACAAAATGGAAGAAGCCAAAGTGGTCTCTGCAGAAAACCATGCTAGAACTACCAAGGTAAGTTGATGCCTACACCTTTATAGTTCAGATTATTACATTTGTATTTATTATATAGCTAATAATGCTAAATGGTTTTGTACAGGATGGTGCCCTACCAACAGTTCATTCCTGCCCCAACCGACTGCCAGTCCTTTTTGGCAAAGCTCACAGAAGCCTTCAAGGATTTCCCAGACGACAAGAAGCCTCTGATAACTAAAATGGGCCTCACAGAGAATGTGGAATTGGTGGACTGCGCTTTCGGTAAAGTCCCTAAAGGTTGCCCCCTGTCCTATCAGTGCCCTGTGCCATCAGGTCGAGATTACAAGATTCATGACGATGCCCCCTCTCGACCGCTGCTCCCCCTGGCTCATCACAGACTGAAGCCCATGTTGGCTGTCCCTACCCTCAGTGCCAAGGAGCAGGAGCATGTGGAGTACATGCAGATCACCTGGGAGGCAGCACGTATCCAGGAGCACTCAACACGAGGATGCAAGGAGGCATTGGATGAGCTGAGGAAGCTGCGCCTGTGCGGACGCTTCAGGGAGATCTGCAAGCTGAAACCAGGAAGGAGCAATGCGGAGCACCTGCTATTCAAGATGCAGAAGGGATTCCCCCGGAGCAAGGCGGTACAAGTAGAGGAGGAAGTGAAGGCCGAGGCCCTTCGGGAATACTGTAAACATTTGTGTGTCAACTGGTCCCCCTGCGGGTTCGTTGTCCATCCGAATGCTCCATGGCTGGGGGCGCTGCCTGACGGGTTGGTGTACGACCCCAAGGAGACAGACAGCTTCGGGCTGGTGCATGTCAAATGCACCGGGTCTAGGAGCTTCATTGAGTGCAAGTTCTTGTTCAGCCGGGACGGAGTCCTGCAGCTGAAGAGGACCCACTCGCACTACTGGCACATCCAAGGAGAGATGATGGTGACGGGCACGGAGTGGTGCGACCTGCTGGTGTTCTCCAGAGAAGACTTGCTGGTTCAACGCATCTACCGAGACGCGGCTAAGATCAAAGTCATGAAGAAGAAGTTGGATGATTTCATTTTTTATTACTACCTTCCGTGTTTGACGCCGCAGCGTTAGCGTCGTCACACTGTTCTTTACACTCATGCATAAACAGATTGCAAACTACTTGAATGTAATTTTTCTTTCTGACCACTCATATTCTTGTGGCATTATTAAACATGTATATTATATTAGTTGCATAAAGTCTAGGCAACAAGAAGGTTGTGTTTTTGTTTTGTTTAATTAATCGTGGACACATTGTTGATCTTTTTTAATTTATTTTACTTTGAAATGACTGTTCAAAGTTTCCCTGTTCTAGGGCTGCACCTGCTGTAAAGATTCACTTTTTATATTATTGATTAATCTGCTGATCATCTACTTGATTAATATAATCATTTAGTCTACCATTTTAAGAAAATAGTGAAACATTTCTACCTCAGTTTCCTAGAACCCAAGCTCACCTGGATTATGTCTGATATTTCTTTCTGTTTACTGTCATAAACGATTAAGAAAACCAGCAAATATACATTGTGTGGAGGTGAAGCATGAGATTATATATTCATTAATTTCCTTGATTACTGAAATTGTTGTTGCAGACTATTTTTTTGTTTATCATCAATTTGTCAACTGATTGAGTTTTTCTTCTCATGTTTTTATCATAAGAAGCAGGTTCACATGTTGGGACACATTCCAAGAGACCAAGCACAATACGTAGGGCTGATACTGCAGGTTTTTTTTAACGCAACATGATGTTAAGCAGGCGGTTGGAATGTTCACAAATAAAGATTCTTACGCAATACCAAATGTGTTTTCTCCTGTCAATGCTCACACTTGTCCTCACGCTTCAAACCCCCTCAGGTCTCAATCCCACAACTTCCACTACTCAAACACAATTTCTGGAACTGATTTAATTGCTTACATTACAACATGTTCAGCTCTTTTACAACAGGAACTAAATATTTAAATGTATTACTTTAACTTGACATCTTAACTCCGTTCAGAGGTTTCACTTAAATTGACGCTTCATCAACACTTTAACGTCCCTCGGAGCTGAAACATTTCATTATTTCAACTCATTTAAATGTGTTGTAATGTTGAGTCATAGGTTTAATCGCAATGAGGCGTATGTCTCTATGTATCTATAATACGTATGTGCTCTATGAGCCCTTGCTGGCCTCGCCACACTAATAACAATACAAAAACATACTGACTGTGGCTCAGTGGTTAGCAAGTCTGTCTTTTGATCTGAGGGTTGGTGGTTCAAACCCCAGCTCAGCCAGTCCACGTTGATGTGTCCTTGAGCAAGACACTTAACACTAATTGCTCAGTCTCTTTTTATAAAAGCGTCAGCTAAATGTAATGTAATGAACTAGCATCACAGGTTAGATGCATATTTAAATAGTTTTAAGTGCTGTTTAAGTGAATTTGGTGAAGAAGAAGATGAAGCCCCCAGGAGTACATGCAGTGTGCTTGCCACACTAATAACAATAGAGATGACAGTAAGGAACAAAACAAAAACGTACTGAACTAGCATCACAGGTTAGACGTATATTTAAATAGTTTTACGTGAATTTGGTGAAATGAGAAATGAAAAAGTAATATCTGAAGAAAAACAAGAGGTTGCTTTAATAATTCATCTAGTTTTCCCGCAGCATTGGGGCCTGTGGCACCGGGAGAGGCTGTGTTGTTGGACCTCTGCTCCTGCAGGGGCCGCTGCGTCCAGCGGGAGTGGCAGGACTGTACAGCATATCTTTGGTTAATATCAGATGACGTTTTCTTCTTGCAGCTGGGGGGGAAAACATCGGCCCTCATCAGAAGCGCGTGGTCATGTTTCACCCAAACTTCGCGCGCGCGTCGGGGACAATAAGCATTAGTCGGCAGTTCTCACTCAGTCCGCGAAATCGCTCTGTGACCTCGGCTCACTGGATACAGTTGTTTTAAAATTACCAGCACATACACACACGCACGCGCGCCCACGCACACCGGTACCGCGTCTCGTTGGGTCTGCGGGTCGGCCGCCTCCTTGCCCCCTCGTTCACGGGTGAACATGGCTGTTAATAAAACCTACATCAGTGTGGGCTACGCCGCGCTCGGGCTGCTCTTCGGGGCTTCTGCCTTCCTGGTGTGGACCATCGCGTTCAGCCAGCCGTGGACCGCTGCCATGGGAGGACTGTCGGGTAAGCGCGCCGTGGTGCTCCAACTGGGCTTTTTCTTTTGGCGTGTCACGTGCACGTGTGTATTCCACTTTTCTGCTCGAATCCCAGTTTTCCTCCTCGAATCCCAGTTTTCCTCCTCGGGGCGTGCTAAAGGTGCCCGAGTGCTAAGCCCAAAGTGCACACGTGTTTTTGAAGGGCAGAGATGTCAATTTGCAATAACTCAAAGCATTGTTTATTAATAATAATAATAATAATAACATATATTAATAACACACACACACATATAGATATATCAGGGCAGTATCCTGCTGCTGATTTGAAACAGTTCTATAAGCTAATTAAAACCTTGGACATTGATGGTATTATGAAGTGGAGAAACATCAAAATAAGGGCCACGTCTTGCAACATTAGTTGGAAACACTAGTTATTGTGACAGTTTTTCAGAGGTTAAAATAAATAATACTATATAAAATGTTATAATACCAAATATTTAAAGGACAGTACCATCCCCATCTTATCAGCAGATGTTAACATTCATTTCAAGTCTCTGCAAGTTACATTACATTACATTTAGCTGACTCTTTTATCCAAAGAGACTTACATGATATACAGTAGACCGTAGACACAGCAACGGTGAGCAATGAGGGTTACGTGTCTTGCTCAAGGACACAACAACATGGACTACCGGAGCCTGGGATCGAACAACTGCCGATCCTCTGATTGAAAGACAGACCAGCTAACCACTGAGCCACAGTCGCCCCCAAGTTCATTTATATATTGTGCTTTAATGAATACTAACCACTCTTCTGCTCAGAAGGCAGATACTTGCATGACATTGGTGGCACATGTTTTACATGAATGTAAATGTAATAATAATATGATCCTTTGAAATATCATTTTTGTGTCTATAAGCTGCTACTACGGCAAACGAATTTCCCCTTGGATGATGAATAAACTATCTCTCTCTCTCATATCTAATTTCTTGATTTGACATTTTGAGTGTTAAAATAGATTTACACATGAAATTGGGCTCAGGTTTGCAATTTTATAAAGGACAACATCCGATCCTATTCAGTAGACCAAAACAAGATGTAATGTTAGCTTCATGCATATTTATGTATGCAGTGGGTTATGTTCAGTGCTGTTTCCCTGTATGTGACCTTTGAGCCACTGTTGAGATTTAGTCCATATCTATAACCTCTGCACTCATTTGTTCACAGTATGTACTGTTATCAATGTTGGTACCATAGTACATGTTCCCAAAGATATGACTGGTCTGGGCTCTTTTGGTAGATTTTTAAATGAAAGGACAAGTGTAGCGTCGTCCTTATTCTCTCACACACATGATCTGCAGGCAGGAAGTCGACCCCATTCCCTAAAAACATTGCACCGATATGAAGCATTACTGGTTTATGAGAAGTGGAATGAGCTCCAACCTGTTACTTGCTGCTTTAATGATACGCCACCATCATCATATTTTCCCCTACAAAATTGTCAAATGATGCGTTGATGCTTTCCATGATTTCAGTGTTTAGAAAAATGTGCTAATTCTCCAGCTTTCAACAACAGGCACCGACCTTGAAACACAGACGCTGTGCTGCAGTTACAATATCAGACTCGGTGAAAAAATTGACCATTTCCCATATACACAAGAACTTATAAGAGAATAAATCACATTCTGAAAGACTGAACAGTATGTTGATATTTGCAAAGTTGGGTTCACTGTTACATGTGGCTCAGATTCCTAACACTGTGGCTCTGCGGCACTGCAGCTCTTTTTTTGGGTGTTGGGTGAGCAGGGGGGGGCCAACACCCCCCAAAAAGGGGAACATAAAGAAAGAAGTGTGATTCATTAACTCAGCAATTGGCAACATGCTGTGTCATGATGTGCCTGAAGATGCACACTCACTCCGGATACCAACGGATTATGTCACATGACACATGAGCAGTAAACATCTGCTGTGTGTCGTAGGTTGTGGCCCCCTGTGTGCCTCACAAGCACACTATCGTTACTTTGTGTAATCACGTGATCAGAGAGCGCTTTTGAGATTCTTTACTTGTTGGTGAATTCAAGGAAACTACAATATTAAGGTTTTGAAAGTCAGTCACCAAAAATCAACATTCATACTATAGTTTTTATGACATACGCATATACGTATTATTTATTAGGTACGCTATGTATTATTGTCTCGTTTACATCCCCCCCTCCACTGAGGTCAGTCACACTGGCTGACGACCTGAATGGCTTCTATTGCAGGTTCAACAAGCCCACTTCCACCCCGCCCAACTGCCCCATCACCAAACAGACACCTTCACCCTCTGCCTCCTTCTCACATCTCCTAATCAACCCCCCAGGATCTGCGAAGAGGATGTGAGTCGGCTCTTCCACAGACAGAAGATCAGGAAGGCTCCGGGCCCAGACGGTGTGTCCCCCTCCTGCCTGAAAGTCTGTGCTGACCAGCTGGCCCCCATCTTCACGCAGATCTTCAACCGATCACTGGAGCTGTGTGAATTCCCCTCCTGCTTCAAGCGCTCCATAATCATCCCGGTCCCCAAGAAATCCTCCATCACAGGATTAAATGACTACAGACCCGTCGCCCTGACGTCTGTGGTCATGAAATCCTTTGAGAGACTGGTGTTGACCCACCTGAAGGACATCACAGGGCCCCTGCTGGACCCCCTGCAGTTTGCCTACCGCGCAAACAGGTCAGTGCAGGATGCAGTCAACATGGGACTGCACCATATGCTGCAACACCTCGACTCCCCAGGGACATATGCAAGGGTTTTGTTTGTGGACTTCAGCTCGGCATTCAACACCATCATCCCGGCGGTACTCCAACCCAAACTCTCCCAGCTCACCGTGCCGGCCCCCACCTGTCACTGGATCACAAACTTCCTGACAGACAGGACGCAGCAGGTGAGGCTGGGAAAAATCACCTCCAGCACCCGGACTATAAGCACTGGCGCCCCCCAGGGATGTGTGCTCTCCCCACTGCTCTTCTCCCTCTACACCAACGACTGCACCTCAGGGGACCCGTATGTTAGACTCCTGAAGTTCGCAGACGACACAACGGTCATCGGCCTCATCAGGAACGGTGATGAGTCTGCGTACAGACGGGAGGTTGAACAGCTGGTCCTCCGGTGTGGGCAGAACCACCTGGAGCTGAACAAGCTCAAAACTGTGGAGATGGCAGTGGACTTCAGGAAGAGCCCCCCAACACTACCCCCCCTCACCATCCACAACAGCACTGTTTCTGCGGTGGAGTCCTTCAGGTTTCTGGGAACCACAATCTCACAGGACCTGAAATGGGCCTCCAACATCAACACCATCCGGAAAAAGGCCCAAGGCTCTTTTCTTCCATCATCCAGTCTGTCCTCTGTTCCTCCATCATCCAGTCTGTCCTCTTTTCTTCCATCATCCAGTCTGTCCTCTGTTCCTCCATCACTGTGTGGTTTGTATCAGCCACTAAACAGGACAGAGGCAGACTACAGCGGATAGTCAGGTCTGCAGAGAGAACTATTGGTTCCAGCCTGCCCTCCATCCTGGACTTGTACACCTCCAGAGTCAGGAAGCGGGCTGGAAAGATCACTGCAGACCCCTCACACCCTGGACACAAGCTGTTTCACCTCCTCCCCTCTGGTAGGCGCTACAGAGCACTGTACACCAAGACCACCAGACACAGGAACAGCTTCTTTCCACTCGCCGTCACCCTGATGAACAATTAATCAGACTCCTCCATCTGCACTACTGGCACTACTGTTGTCTTTAATGTATTTTTATATTTATCTTGTTTATTGTAAATGTGTATATATATATATATATATGTACAACGAGAGCTAGGTGTAACCACAGTTAAATTCCATGTGTGTGTAAACACACATGGCCAATAAAGCTGATTCTGATTTGTCTTAAGCATTTGTTATGAAATAATACAGTTGCATTACAATGCAACACTTGCATGGCTGTCCATAAAGAAATGTTTCATCTGTACAATAAATCTGTCAATGTGTGGTTATGAGGTCAAAACAGTGAGCAGTCTAACTCTCCTGTCGGTTGTGTCGGCCCCTCAGGTGTGCTGGCTCTCTGGACCTTGATCACTCACGTCATGTACCTGCAGGACTACTGGAGGACCTGGCTGAAGGGCCTCAAGTTCTTCTTCTTCATCGGGGTCTTCCTCTCGCTGGTGTCAGTCATGGCCTTCATCAGTTTCATGTCTATTGCCATCAACAACAAGGAGTGTAAGTTCTTCCTGTCTCACACAAAGGTGATTTCTGTGCTTCTGTCAACGTGTTTGTTCTGCAGTCACTGAACAAACATAACAGCCCCAACAGACACGAGTG
Organism: Cottus gobio; assembly: GCA_023566465.1. Classification (NCBI taxonomy): domain Eukaryota; kingdom Metazoa; phylum Chordata; class Actinopteri; order Perciformes; family Cottidae; genus Cottus; species Cottus gobio. The sequence goes on from CM042222.1 coordinate 1,327,049, forward strand.
TAGACTCCAATAATGTAAATAATCACAATAAACAAAGAAAGTAAAAGATGTAGCTGGATAACCGGATTAATCCATCATGTGATCACTTGCTCTCAAAGGTTACTCACTTAGCAGCAAGTAGGAGTAAGTCCCTTGATAAGTGCATCTTATCCTACTGAGTTGGATTTTTTTAAAGCTTTTCGCCCAGCATCAGCGTGACCCAACCTCACTGAGGATCTTGTGGCTGCATGGGAGCGGGTTCGTTCGCAGGAGAGTGGTTGTTGTTACAGCAGCAGGCTAATGGCCACGGTCTCTCCCTCCTGCAGCCCTGACGGACCCTCGGAGTCTCTACCTGTCCTGTGTGTGGAGCTTCATGAGCCTGAAGTGGTCCTTCCTGCTTGCGTTGTCCGCTCATCGCTACCGCAAAGAGTTCGCCGACATCAGCATCCTCAGTGACTTCTGAGGGCACTCGAGCATCCTACAGCGACTCCACAGACTTCGGGTAAGATCCTCAGAGTCCAAAGGTGTTGAAGGACATGTTGAGAGGAATCCGAGGAAAGGTTGGAATATGAGTTGTGGATGAGAACACTGGTCCTGGTTACTCCCTCGTCTTCTTGGCCCAAACCACCTTTTGCCTTTTACATTTTTTTTATAGAGCGTTTGCAGGGTTTGTTGCTGACTTGGCTACTTTACAGACAAACCCAGCCGTGTTTTATTAAGACGTTTGATAAATGTTTATTTTCTCAGCACGCTATTTAGTCATGCAACTGCACCATGTCTTCATGACAAAATATATCCAAAATATGGTAATATTTTTCATGACTCAGTGAAGGGAATTTCTGTGCTTCCACACAGACTTCAGTGGTAGTGATCAGTTGCAGTGTCATGCTGTAGCCCCTAGAGGGTGCCATCCGTCTAACAGTTAAACATAATGTACAAGACTGTGCTTGACATCCGGGTTTACATCTTTGTATTATTTAAAAAAAATTTCTTGTTCAATGAATGATAAAATGTTGCCCATGTTGTACACACAACGGTCAGATGATCGCAGTGCATCACTCCTCACGGTGAGTACATGATGTATATCCAAGAACATTTTTAACAGTGTGTCGGGCTCTTGCAGAGGGCATGTCCCCCGAAATCCTGCAGCATCTACATTAATGCTTTCATGTAACAAGCACCACATGTTCTAGTTTGATGTGTTTGTGAACCGTGAAGCTGCATTTTTAATGTAAAGAATGATTTTTGTATTATCAGTGTGACAAACAAAAGTGAGTGTGAACATGGGCCTCAATCATGGCTTTAATTTGAGACTGTAGTGACACCACTATTGTGCATGCATGTCGCTTTACATTGTATTGTCCCCATCTGAACTATTAATGATACTTATTTTGTTGCTTCATGAGATTATTTTGCTGTATTTGCTTATATCCCTGTACATGTTAGAAATGAAGAAAGAATGAATTCCAGTGTGTTTGTATGTCTTTGAGACATGTCATGTTAATAAAACGTTGTTTTAGTCATCCCCTGTGCATTGCTGTGCACAGTTTCTGTTCCACTAAAACATTTACTTACTTTTTAAGGAATTTCAGCAGCAAAAGGAGAATTTATTATTTTCTTCATAAGCCTTCATAAGTGACTCTCATGCAGCATGAGAAAGTGTCACAGGGGCAAAAACAAGGTGCTACACATCCTCCTGGCTACTAACCAGGTCAGTGTCGGGCATTACAGTGGGATTTGCACCATGAGAGGAATGAACCACTTTCCCCGCCCATCAGAGCCACATTTATGAAGAAAAAGCCTCGCCACAGCATTGTGCTCGCAACTGTGAATGCAGGTCAATGAGATGTGCTTTGAAGTCAGGCAATTATTCCATCCATCCACATTTTTATTTTGCCCCTCAAAGGAAGCATTTGGGGGGTTGGGTGCAGAGAAGTTTTAGTGTAGGATTTTGTTAGGGCAGCCGCCTGATAGGAAGACTTTGAAGTTGATGTGAAAAATATGTGACTGGAATATTACAGCACTATCAGTGTTTGGTGCATTATAACTCATTGAGTTATTCATTTTCAGGACAATACCTGGTGGAGAAATGTGTCTCTTGAATCCTGCAGCCCTCACGGACAGTGAACCGGGCATCGTGTGTCTTTATTTGATCACTTTGATCCTCAAGAAGCCGCTATCATTATTTCACCCTCTTTGTTGCTTTCCTGCATCCTTCCTCTGTGTTTTAAGGACATTTTTGGTGGTACTTATATTTTAATTGCATTACACTGGTTTGTTTGTAAGCCCCCAGAGTCTCATTGCATCAAGGTAATTGCGATGTTGTGGTTAAATCTCCATGGCAACGTGTTTTATCTGGCCGTTATAAACTTCGACATTAAGAAACTGAAAAACAATCCGGCTCACTTTCCACTGAGCAAGCTGGGGGCTTTGGAACCCAATGCGTCCTATTAAGTTTATACACCCGCCGTGTGTGTGTGTGTGTGTGTGTGTGGGTCGCTTTATTCAATTATGGGACTCCTTTCTACCCAAATCAAGGAAGGAAGTTGTCTCAAGTGTTGACTGGCAGTCTGGTCGAGTGCGGTGAGACTGGAAACTAGAGTTTAGACATTCACATAACACAACCATCCTAAACATCCTCTATAATTAGATAGTAAAGAGCAACAGCAGCTGAATCGAAATCTATAACAAGCAACCTAAAGGGGACATGATTCCTCTGTATTGTACACATGCACACCTTCACAGCAGATGATGTCAGAGAAGAACCAACCCGTCTAGAGCGTTGGTACTGGACTTGAAATACTGGACTTAAGCACCATCTTCATACTTTATACGTCTACATCTCGACATCTCACATTTTTTTAATTTTTTTTTCAAGTGCATTTATTTGACAGATTTACGTTCTTTTCAAATTTGTGTGTTTCGTACAATATGGTCCAATGTTTAAGATGCATTGTTATAGATGAATCTACCTGACAGTGTATGAAGTGGTCTTGATCAACTGCAACAACATGGTACTGTTTACTTATTAATGCATAAACTATCCAGACATCATGATATTATAGCACTGACTGTATATATTATTATGTATAATCTATATAAGCTCTCTCTCTATAAATATAGAGCGATTATATATTATATATTGATTTTTCTGCATAAGTACTTTTACATTTACTTTTGTTAAATTTAATTTCCAATACTTCTGTACTTTCACTTGAAAGATGTAAATAGAGGACTTTTACTTGAAATAAAGTTTTTTCACATGTCTTTTATCAACGGAAATATTGCAATCTTTTACTTAAGTAGCATGTTAATATCACACCCCTAAAATCTTCATCAAAAGGAAAAGTTCTGCATTCATAATTTGACACCAATGAAAGAATAAGTCTGAAATGTTTTAAAAGTTTCAAAACGAAAAGTACTTAAGACGCAGAATATATTATATTCCTGGAATTAGCATAGGCAGCATTTTAATGTGGAGGTAATTTTAAGATATTGAGTAGTTTAATCTACAATGCATCATGCATTATGGGTTGATCTGATATTTTGTTTCTAAAATGTTTATCCTCAAAGTAACCAGTAATTCTATTTGTCTAATAAACGTAGTGGAGTGAAACCTTTAATATTTCTTGTCTGCGATGAAGGGAAAATGCAAATGAAGTAGAGTACAAGTGCCTCAAAATTGTACTTGAGTAAAAGTACTTTCCAATAGTTCAGGCTGAAGAAGGATTCACAGACCGATGGATAACAGCTCCACTGTGAATTATGAACAGTGGTATTAATGATACAAAAAAATGCAACATTTGATCTAAAAAAAGATGCGTCGGGAGGAAAAACGCCAAATGAAAAGCAAACATCTTGAATTGGTCGAGAACCAGATGGCCTCTTTGACATTAAGAAGCCGCTTTGGCATTTTAAGAAGGCAGTCCCAGAATGATTTCCGAGGAACTTCCGCAAAGCGAGGTACAAAGCCCACAGATATTTAAGCAATATCCATAGCAATTTACTGTTTTATTTACAAACTGAAACATATGTTTCGAGACCTGCAGCCCCCCTCCCCTCCAGTCCTTCCCTATTACCACACTGATTTACTGCTGCAGGATTTCTCCCACACTATCTTTGCGTTTTCCTTTTATTTGTCTCGTCCTCCCACCTTTACGCTCAGCACTCGTTTCCCTCCTCTGACTCGTGTGCTTTCTGTGTGCGATGCTGTCTGGGCCTCTGGGACCACTGCGAGCTCGCATCTGAAACATTTTAGAGAGACACATATTTGCTGTTTGAAAACACAAAGGGATATGCCATGGCAGAGGCCGTTTGAAGTGGCTTCACAGGGGGAACAAGAACCAGAACCAGGGATTTGAGAAACCATAAAGAAATGTTAGCGCAATGTAACTTTGGTGAATTCATCTAATCTAATGGAAGTGGGGATTGATTCAATGTGAAGGCGCACCCCTTTAAAGCGGGCCCTGTTGATGTTTCTAATGGAATAGCTCTGCAGCATTCCTCTCTACCTTGCACACTGTGCTCCTCTGAGAGTTTGACAGGAGTGGATGCGTGATAGTGTCTAATCCAGGAGATCCCAGGTTGGCACAGCTTCCAGTAAGCAGCATTTGAAGTGTGAGATTGGAGACAGCAGCGCTGGACTCCCCGCAGGCTCCTTATCTCCAGACATGTTCAAACTGATTTGTGGGGTGATGTCTTTCTGCTTTTCAAACAGGGAGCCGTGTTTGTAGAGAGTCCAAGAGGTGTTTCAGTGCCCTCACAACCTGAAGACATCCAGACACATTGTATCTCATGCATGTATGAAGACAAGAGAGGAGTCACCTCATGGTGGTTCCTATCTGTGCCTTGTGTTGCGTCGTGTGAAGATACACACTTTATATTGTCCTCATCACAAATATTCTGATGTCAGCGTTCACGTGTCTTGTGGCTTAACAAGATGATCCGATATGACTTACTGATCGCTATAAGGGTTTACAAAGAAAGTGAACCTAAAGTATGAAATTGGAATAGCTGACTCAACACAGGAAGTGGCTTTCATGTGATGATCTGCTGTCGATAGGGCTCATCACGTCAGCGTCTTTCTGCCTGGCTGCTCGGTCAGCATTATAAACCAAGCAGTTCATCTTCAGTCGGTCATGTAACAATTTTAATAGAAGCCAAAGATTGATTCCTTTTCATCCACAGGAGTTACTGTTGCTGTTTCTTTCTGTTTGTGTAGCCCATGTGTCACATTATCACATCACACAGAGATCATGTGACCTGCTGGTTGCACAAATGGACATGATGTGATGCAACAATGATGTGTGTGCATGTGCACGTTTGTTTGTTTCTGTGTGAAACCCCAGACCCCCCTTTTCAAGGCTTTATATGTGGTAACTAATTTCTATATTCAAAGTTAATAATGAACTTCCTCATGCCTAGACATGTCTTTGGGTTGCCAGGTTGTGAGTGGACCATATGACCACTTTCTTTTTCTTTTACTAATAATGACCTACATTTAAAACTGCATTATAACCAACGGGAAATGTTATGTTGTTAATGCATTATACATTTGATTGATTATGTTTTTACAACTTTAAAGCCCTTTATAAAGAGTAACTTATTAGAGAGCAGTACTGAAAACAGTCTACTTTAACCAGCATGCACCTCTTCTTCCTCCAGCCCGACCTGCTGCTCAGCATACACAAGCCCAGCATGCTGTATCCCAGCTCAGCTGTGAGCTCCACTGGGACTGTTTGTAATGTGCCACGGACGGACCCAGCACTTAAACACTGTAATCAGAGCCAGAGCAGGATATTGGCTAAATTACACATGAAAGCATAGACATTTGAAGGAAGCTTGAGCACTAAATATTATGATAAATTACGGTCTAATACGAGAAGATAAGTCACAGCTAAACAAGAATAATACAGGCTTGCACGCAGTGCGGGAGGGAAGTGTTTTTAATGCACTATTTCACTTTTCAATTTGAAAAACACATTTGACAAAACCGTCTCACTGTAAGGTCCGTTTAGTCGCTTTTCTAGAGATTTAAATCATGTCACATGATCTTCGTATGGAGCGAATGGAGGATGCCAGTTACTATGGATTCCATAAAAAAAAGTTCAACAAAAAACAAAAAAAACAACATAGTGCAAACAGAAATCTGGAAAAGTGAAAAAACAAAACTGCTCCAACTTTGTCAGAAAGTTTAATTTCCTTCACCAAGAGATGAAAACCTGTTTTCAGGACCGACGTGTTGTCCATGTTGGCTTATTAGTTACAAAGAAGATAAACATGTTAATTATTGACCCTGAGAGGTCCTGTTGTACCTCAGGGCTGTTCCCCCTGTCTACAGTCTGCATGCTACTCTAACTAAGCAAGCTGACTTCAGCTTCATTACCTCACAGACATGAGAGTGGTATCGATCTCCTCATCTAACGTCTGATGCGAATATTCTGTGTCCATTGATGGTTAAACTTGAGAGTTTAACCTTTTTCCTTCAAAATCTACACCTCAACACAGTTTGCATTAGATTTGCTTATCATCCACACCTCTCGTCTCACCCCCACCCCTCACTCTCCACTCCACCCAGTCCCATCACCACCATCCCCCACATACCATGATACCATGCACCTTCACCCCTTCATCCCCCCCACCGCCCCGCTCTTCCAGAACCCCTCTAAGTGGATACCCCACAGGAAGGGCTTCTCCAGGGGGGAAATGGGTCCCAGATGTCTGCCTTTGTGCCACTATAGGCTCCTCGGGAGGGATGGAGCTGTGGACGGGTGAGTATAGGGTGGAGGAGGGTGTAGTGTGCAGTGTGCAAACATCAATAACGGCAGCCAGGAGGGTGAAGAAACTCCTGGGGTGAAGGTGAGGAGGAATTTAATGATTAGTTCCTTTTGTCAAGCCAGCGTGTATTTCCAAACACATCATTTATGATCGGTCACACTGCCCCGCTCCGACCAGCTGAGCACGCCGCCGCAGCGCTGCGTCCTCTTGGTGGATGACGGTAATTGAATTGACTGCATTACGATCTTAAAGAAACTGTGTTCTCCTTTTTCTTTTCCTGCAGAACTTCAAAAGTTTCAACATGGTCGTTCCTCAGTGCAGTATTTCAGCCAGGACCGAACCATATGTTGGAGACAGAAACAGACAATACGTTGGCCTTCTTTGATATCCAAGCCCCCTCGTGTGTGTAAGCCAATATATACTGATATATATTGATATGTGTATGATCTATTTTCAGCTACAGAAAGGGTTAATTACGACCCCCGTGGAAATAAAACGAAGACGAGAGCAGGGCCGAGTGTTTAGTGAAACATTATGTCAAGACTCTGACAAGGAAATGAAATGTGCAACATCAATCAGCCTACGAGGACAGAGATCAAACGAGCCTCCACACTCCTGCATCTGGTTCTGTTTGGACAGCCTCACTTTTTTCCCCCTTCTCTCACTCCTTTCTTCTCCTTTTCTTTCCCCTTTTCTTATTCTTCTCCCATTCTCTCTCTCTCTCTCTCTCTCTCTCTTCACTCCCCTTCTGTTCTTCTGTGTGCCACGACATTCCTGTCGGCCTACTCGCTTTGTTAGCTCATTTTTTTCCATGATGGTGGCACAGAGCCACGCTTTCGCTGAAGGTAAGCAGCAGCTCCTGAGATTACCCTCAGCAACAATGACTTTCCTGTCCCTCCACTGTCTCCACCAGAGCTCCCAATAAGCTTGGTTCTAATACCAGTTAATCCTGGAGTTGACTTGTCCTGTTATGTAAATACAACCTCATATAATTGACTGTCTTTGTCCATGGCCTCGCTTTGATGGCCAGATGAAAGTTTTTTTACTTCCAAGTTGATTAAACCCAACTGGGATAGAGCTACTTTCCGCTCAACGTCCCTCTTTGAATGAAATGTAAACCAGTGCAATCACGAGGCTCATCAAGAATCTTCTGAGCTGCTCTCTGCACACACGGCCCTTTCAAATGCTGCGGCAATCACACCCAAATGGTTGGCTAGAAACTGTCAAGCAGCGTGTCAAGAATGAAATGAGGTTTTTGTTTCAAAGCAGGAAACCTTTGTTGGTAAATAGCACTTGTTTCTGATTGTTTGTTCTCTGCGTCTTCATACAACATCTCTGGACAATGGTTCTGTACTTGTATCAGTTTTGGAAACATCAAAGATGTAACAACTCTCATAAAAAAAGACATGATGGGAGGTGTTGAAATATTAAAGCTACCATTAAGTATGCTGTCATCAAAAAGTACCACATTTCTACATCTTAGAGCAGCAGAAAACTCCCCTCAAGATTTTTCTGCAGCGATTCTCACGTGAGTCACTGGAGTCATGACGCATGTGAGGTATAAGCGGACACAATGTTGGGAAACTGCTTTGAATTCAAAGTAAGATTAGCACAAGATTTAGTCATTGAACACATTAGCTTGAGCTTCGTTGTGTCGTTTTCTTAAGCAGACCGGTCTGCTGTGTCATGACTGCCAACATATAGAAACGTCTTTAAGTGGCTGCAGACCCAGATGGGTTGGCGTTGTATAGGTGGAACATGTGTCTGCACTGCCCCGAGGCCATGGATGGCACAATTACGTGCTCTCTCACCTCTGCAGACTGAGGTCATCGGGCCACTGAGGTCAGGGGTTATTTAGGGTCCTGTCTGTGCTCCCCAACCCAACGTAGATGACGAGGAGCAGCTGACGTCACCATTCCAAACCAAACGCTGGTTAGGTGTTAGATAACGGATGTCCTTTGAGGTGTGGAGGATTTCAGACACAATGATATCTTATGCAATTATTTTCCAAGATGCGTGCATGCACTACTTCACGTTTTCTCTCAGATCAATTTCAAACTACTGTGGCCAAACAGATTTATTAAAACAAAAGATTTTACAATCTGTCATGGCAAAACAATTATAGTTTGTGTCAATTATAAACATAAAGTGCATTGTTTCAGCTATAAATCCTCCTTCAGTCTTTTAATATGCAGCATTTTCATTGACCCAGCCCACGTTGTGACTCTGGGTTTCACAGATTTATTTTCATGGTGTCTGCTTATCAGCATGATAAAAACCATGGCAGACCATGGTCCATGGTGTGAACTCACACTTGTTCTCATGTTAGAGGAAAAAAAATCAAATCTCTTATCACTACATGGCTTATATGTTGTAGGAAAAAAAGCTGTTGAGAGTGTTTGCATATAATTAAGTATTCAATATCAAAGTTTACCCTGATGACTGTCAGAAATAAAAGGCTTAGCTTCATTCCTGGACTAATAGTGAGTTGATAAATGAGAATGCAGACACAGGGGTGCATGCCAACTGACGCTCCAGCCCCAAATCTGGAACCCATAAAGCCTCAGACATCTCTGCAACATTAGACACAGCACTTCTTATTGGCTCAGAGGTCCACTTACCCCCTTCCTCTATCGCCCGCCCAGCAAACACACACTTCCTGCTTCTCTGCCTGGCTCAGGCCGAACCACGCCCTCTGGAAGTCCGCTTAGCCAAAGAGAACTGCCCGCAGGCCTTGAGTGAGCATTCGGGTATAAAAGAGGCGGAGGTGGACCGGCCTGTCAGATGGTTTGTTGTTGTTCTGTCTGCCAGGTTGAGAGGGGAGTGTGAAAGTTAGACATTTAACAAGGTAACCAGGAAACAGGACAGCCAGAGCGACGTTCACGCCAATGGAGTTTCTGAAGCTGTAACTTTCTTTGACTAAAGCGAAGACTTTTGTTTCACAAGCTTGTCTTGTCTGGGTTTGTTGTTGCTTGATAAAGAGCATCACAGCGCCTAGTCTAGTCGAGGTTGTTGGTGGACAGTACAATGAGAGAAGAGGTGTCCTGCACCAACTCCCCCGAAGGAGGTCTTGGGGCCAGCGAAGAGGAACTGGAAAGGGGATCGAAGAAGACCTCTCAGGCAGGAAATCGGAAACGCTCCCCTTACCCCAAGAAGGACAGCCTGGGTCAGGCAGAGGAGAGCAGCACCGGCAGCCCCAACAGCCTGCTGCCTTCTGGCCCCAAGAAGGTGAAGAAAAGCCCTTCCACAGTCGTGTCGTTGGCCCCCACGTCGCTGGGCCCCAGACTGGACCAGCCTTTCGAGGACCTCCACTCTCAGCGCGTCATCGCCAACGTGCGGGAGCGTCAACGCACACAGTCCCTGAATGACGCTTTCTCCTCTCTACGCAAAATCATCCCCACGCTACCTTCAGACAAGCTGAGCAAGATCCAGATCCTGAAGCTGGCTTCACGCTACATCGACTTCCTCTATCAGGTGCTGCAGAGCGACGAGATGGACGCCAAGCTGGCCAGCTGCAACTACCTGGCCCACGAAAGACTGAGCTACGCCTTCTCCGTGTGGAGGATGGAGGGAGCCTGGGCAATGTCCACCAGCCACTAGGATCCCAGCGAACTTCCCTTCTAAACCCTCTCGTGTCCACATCTTCACCCCACCGCCTGTGTCTGTGTTTGCACCCATTTCATGACCTCTGAATTCTGATCCTAACCTTTTCATCTCAAACCTTTGCATACATTCCTGCTCCATCCATGTGCTCCATCATGGTTCACTTCATCTTTCCACCTGGATCTTGGCAAATAAAGCCTGTTCTCCTGAATTGTTTCCACCTCCACTGCTCTCCCCTGTTTGTCCTAAAGTTTAGTCCAGTGCAACAAGATGCTCCACTGCAGCCTCTCAGGTATGGACAAAATACACAAAAACACACACACAGAGACAGCATGGACACATACAGAAATCACACACACACAAACATGCACATGTACCCTCAGCATGCCATCAGCACACGTGGTTTCACATTATTTACTTTCTGCTCAACAAATACTTACCTCCAATGCAATTTACAAACAAAACACACAAGCAGGATTAAAAACACTGTTCTGTGCTTAAAACATCCATTTAAAAAAAAGCAAAAATAAAACCCAAACTGTTAAGCCCAAACTTGTATTTAATAAATAACTGAGAGACATGCAGCACATTAGGAAAAGGCTCAATCACAGATGTGGTCAGGCTTAAGAACATGAAGCAAAGATCTAGAAAGAAAATGTATACCCGCGCTTAAAATGTCATATTTATAAATGAAAAATTAAATGTCCATATAATTATATAACAGCCGTTAAAATGCCTTAATTACAACACATCAACATAAACTAAGTGGGCCTCTTTTTACATGCAGTCGGCCCTCTTATTTATTTTGACATTTACAGCTATGAAGTCTGTTTAATTTTGCATTTAGATGTATACATACAAAATGTACTGTGTATTATTTTTGCAAATGTGCAAAAATTGTTCTTCAATTGATAAAAGTACATTTAGATGAAGGTCAGTCATATTATAATACAAATTATGTTTCTGTTTTTTGTTGTTGAATAAAGACTTTTGCAGATTTTGTAAATGCAATAGGCTGATACTTATTGGCTATTATCTCAGAGAAATTAAGTGTTTGTTGGTTTGTGCAAATATTTCTGCCATTTTGGGTGCAACTGTTGCCAAAAACATGTCTGTGTCAAGAGAGATTCCTGTAAAATAAAAGCCATTAAGAAATAATATAAAACAAAGGTAAAAAATTCAGATATAATGTAAATAATAATTTTAAATGTTTGTAACAAGAAATAAAATAAATGTTAACACATCCAGTTTAAAAACATCCAACATAAAAACAAACCTCTCCTGAAGTCTTGGCCACAGTGAATAACATGTATCCATCACAATATGATAACTGAGGTAAAACATCAACGTTTAAAGGAAATAATTTTACGCACTTTGGTTGTTTCACTTTATTTAAACTGAACTAACAGCACATTATCATCACTGCAATCTAAACTGGAGGCTCTGACAGACCTCTGATGTATTTAAGACAAATGTTTTCCTCCAGAATCTGTAGGATCGACTTCACACAGGGTCTGTTTTTTTTCAACCATTTTAACAGACACCAGATTCCATCACAGGTACAGCATGAAAGGAGAGAAAGAAAGGGAGAGTGAGGAGAAATAAGTGGAGGCATATATATCTCTCTCTCTCTCTCTCCCCTGCAGCCTTGCCCTCTCTCCTAAGGATCTTGTATCGTGCAATCAGGCCCCGCCGGGGCCCAGACAAGCAGGAACCTTTAGATTGGAAACAGTTGTGAGGTATTAGAAAGGTGTGTGTAGCAGGGTTAGGGTCAGCCACACGGGCATATGTGTGTCAGCGCATGTACACGTGTAGTGGTGTGTGTTTGTATTGAGCTTTAATTACCTGTGCAGTGTGTGTGTGTGTGTGTGTCTCTGTGTGTTTATGTGAACACATCTGTAGATTAGTAAACAGGAATACACTTGCAGATGTTGTTTTGTGAATTTTATCTCTCCCTTCTCCTGGTTTTAGTTTGATAAGACTTATAGTTAAATATTTTGCAAATAAGGCAACCAGGAAGTCCAAAATAGAATGACAACATACAAGATAAGACAAGGTGCAACATCTGTGTTGCTGTGTTTGAAGAAATATTAACTTTTTTGTCAGCTCGATGTTAAGTCATAGTAAACACTTGACATTGATCAGACATATACATAAATTAATACTAGCCAGTACAGCATTTGCACAGTTATATGTAATTCAATGTGCAGGAATCAGAAAATCACAAATACTAGTGCAGGTACTACTACACATACAATATATATTATGATGTCCAGACACACACACACACACACACACACACACACACACACACACACACACACACACACACACACACACATGCAGCCGCCGGCCATGTGCACACTGCAGGTGTTCCACTCTGCCTTATTATTAAACCTCCAGCGGCCTCAGCAAACGTCGAGGGCTCCACTCAATGCTGTGGATGGAATGCCAAGGCCCCTGCACGTGGTAGTGCAGTGTCCTTAAACGCAGCGCAGTAGTTATGACCACCACTTTGCCGGCTCTGTCTGTTATCATCAGCTCTGCAGGGACCGCATCGGAAAGTGCTAAAAATTCAAGGCCTGAAACTGACCTGAATGTCTAAGTTTAGGAAAGACGATGAGGTTATAAAAGAGCCCAAGCAACATCAAAGACAGTGTGCATGCATGCATTTAACACTGTGTGTGTGTGTGTGGCAGTAATTAAAATTTTGTGCATATGTGTGTTAAATTATATTTAAATCAGTGTCCCTCCTCTATGTGAATACAAACAGAAGGTCCAAAAAGTTGCAGCCTTTTTTTAAGCTTTTTGAAAGCTGGGTAGTTGGCATGTAGGGGTCGACAAAATAATTGTGTATAATGTTCCATGTAAAGTTATTTGAAGCCGTAATTCATTTTAATGTATTACATTGCAGGTAATTGTTAAATATGTTTTTGTAATTTTGTCCAGTGAAGATAGTTTTTTACTAAGAAAATAATTTGTTTATTGGTTTGAACTGTACACGAAAAGTATCCCCAATATTTTGTACTTCACTGTATTAGAACCTTTATATTTTCCTTGAGAGTATAGGATGCACACACACACACACACACACACACACACACACACACACAGTGGACAGTTATGTACATGTGGATGAGCATGATTTTAGACGTGTGGGTGTCTGGCTCAGGGTGAGTCTTTCAGGGAGGATTGTTCTGTTTGAGTTACATATAACAATACTCTCCCTTCTGTTTATACTATAATCAGAATGCCTCTCACTGCTTTTTTTCTGCCGGAATCACTGGCTCTGCTGCGTCTGGGAGTGTGTTTGTTATAGAGTTTGGACTGACCAGCTGTTGGATGCTCTGCTGTGCACATTAAAGCTCTGGCTTTCACTTCGGACTGATCTGGGACCAGATGTATAGTCCTCTGCGGCTCATCTGCGTTTTAAAAGTCTCATCCAGAAGTTGCGGCTTCTGATAGTCATCTTTATTTTTAGAGAGCCAAACTGTGAGCTGAGCGCAGGTGGGAGGGTTGTGTGTGTGTGTGTGTGTGTGTGTGTGTGTGTGTGTGTGTGTGTGTGTACATTTGACTGCTACAGACATATGTGCTTGTGCATTTGTATGTGAGTTGGCCTCCTCAGACAGCTGCAGGAATAGAGAGCCATAGAGGACCGACTTCTAGTTTGACACGTAGGCAACACATTGCCACATCATTTGGGTCCGAACGGCATCATGAGCTGTCAAACCTTTACATGCACAATTCACAGAAGCTGAAAAAGTGATGTGCAATTTAAATGAAAAGTTAAAAAAAAAGGCAAAATTAAAATACTCCTAAAAAAATGTCAGAAGCACCGTTAAATTGGTTTTTTTCAACAATAGTTTTCTGTAAATCTGTAATGCTGAGGCAATATACATCCAGTTAAAGTGCAGCAATCCCCAACAACAATAAAAACAACACAGAGAGGTACCTAATGTACATAAATTAAATGGCTACTGCAGAAAAATGGACAACCACAAATTGCATTAAACGTGGGCTTTGTTTTCATACAAATTTAACTTTAAATGTCGTGAAAAACAAACAGATAAATGTGAGTTTCTGTAAACAAAAAAAGCAAATGCAAAGAGCAGATTAGAGGATTAGTTGTTACATTCTTACTTTTGGCTGTCAATTTACACATTCACACATTTGTGGCATAATGAAAGTCATGATGTCCGACATCCACAAACATACATCTCACTTCTTCTTCTTCGCTCTCTGTGTCGTTGTGGAAGCACGGAAAGGAACGCTGTAATTAGGGCGAACTGAAGAAATGTTTGCTTGTTAAAACAGAGAGGAGAAGTTAAAGGAAGTGTAGGGATTCTTTCACTTTCTGCTCAGCAGGAGCGTTTGTTTGTTTCTACACATTCTATAACCTCAACACGTCTCAAAGACTTCTTATTTTGCAGAAGAAAATGTTTAATTCAATGTCTTCTTACCTTGGAAGTGTGATGCTAATATCATGTCAATCGTTAATTCTCATCGCTGTGTTTCTCATCTCTGCAGAAAATCGACAAATGGAAAATTCGCGACACTCAAAGAAGAAACGTGTTCCCGTCTAACCAGATAATCCCCCTTTTTTATCTTTCTCTTTCTCTGGACACGTGCTCGACTCATGACACTGAGATGTATTCATACAGCTTGACTCTCACAGTTGTGTGTTTCTGAAACACCGGCGAGGAGGCATGACAGTCAGCTGAACATTTTTTAACGATGAAAACAAGAAAAAATACAAACAGCTGGCCTGCGTTGACAATGAAACAAAATGGCTGTTGGTTGGAGTGATAAGCATCGTCCCTTTGACTCAACACATCGGATGACTCGCTGCCAGACAGACATTGAGACGACTAATGGTAATGGCACCGTGATGGTTAGAGGGCGGTCACAGCCAATGAATGTTTACAGCTAAAATGCTAATAAGCTAATCGCTCTGGCTCTCAAAGCCCCGTCTTGTGGGAGGAAGAGGAGCACAAGGAATCTGATGCAGATCTTCTACTTTGTTGTGCTGTAGTAAGCTGGATTGCTTTCTGGAGGTTTTTAAAGTGTATCTGTTTGTGAATTTGGTGTATGCACACTGTATTACTTTAACTCTGCTCATGCATTACAATCGGCTTTACAGTTCAGCCACTATTTTGTTTTGTTTTTTCACATAAGCTTTTCTGTTATTACTGAGCGTCACAGAGAGTTGTATTTTAAAATGCAAGACAATCTGATCGATGTGTGTCTTTTTCCTGCCGCTTTACAAAATCCTTGTATGAGCGTTTTCACAGAATAATGCAAAAAATAAAAATAAAAGCAGAAAGCTTCTTGTAAAATGCGTCAACGTGATGATGAAGTGATTCCAGCCATGATACAGAGGATTCATTGGATAACACACATAGTCTAATTACTGTTTAATCATGTTTCTTTTGTATTGTTTTGCAATTGCTTTTGATAATCTTTACTGTGCCGGCTCCTGTGGACAATAAAACTTTTATTGATGCTGTATATGAGCTGTATATATTTTGATAATCAAACGAATTATGCATTCCGTGTTGGCGTTCAGATATGAGAGGAAAATTAAAAGATGCAAGATTAACAAAGTTAAAATAAGCATGCCATAAGCTATACAAAAAAGATCTTATTCAAATGTATTTAGTTTACCTTTATTAAAGATTTGTTTGAGAAACAAAAACAGTAAAAAAGACAACAAACAAAACAAATTCATTATGTACACTGTACACAAACCAGTCAGACAGTTCAGACAAAACTGGACTTGTAGTTTAAATTAAGATCCAGTTTAGACCTCTGACCTTTACACAGGCCGGTCCGCACGACACTTTCAGGCACACAGGTGGACAATTTGGTCTCTACATACGAACAGGGTTCATTTTTTAGATAAAATACAAAAATAAGTAATTTGCATGAATTAAGACAAAAGATAAGACATCAGATGTGTCTAAGCTAAGCTAAGCTGCACTCAGACCGTTCGACGTGCTGAGACATTCACGTTTTCATTAAATGAAAAAATATTTTGAGTTGCGTACACAATGCAACATAAAGAAAGAAAGAAAGAAAAACAAAAAAGAAAATGCACTTAAAATGTATGATCCATAGCACCGCCATAATTGTGTTAGACATGCAAAGAGCACTTCAAAGAAACAAAATCTGAATGTATAAATCTTTTTTTTTTATGAATTTGTTTATATATCCGTCCTGTGCTTTTGGTGCCATTCAACTGTTTGGATAGAAAAAAAAGAAACATTCACAAACTCTTGAAAGTCTTTGAAGTTCTTTAAGCCATGCCAGTCCAGGAATGGCACATTGTTCTCATAAACTTTGGTTGCGCTTAACCTGTGTCCAATTGCACCGAGTGGATATTCAACTATCTCCGTATTATTGCTCCATCCTAGTGCTAAAATGTCTCGTTTGGTCCGGGGAGCAAAACATCCCCGCCGCTGACAGGAAACAGAACATTGCTACGTCTACAACGTTTGTCCTTATTATGGAAGAAATACACATTTAAAAGAAATTACAAGTACAGCAGGAATGTAAATCCACAGGTAGAAACACCGGTCCACTAAACAAACATTATCAAAGTTCAGATTTTAAGACCCACGTCCTTTTGATCCGGACATCCTGAGAGCTAGTGCACTTTGAGTGTGGTCCTTGTGCGGGTCTTTGCATTGTCACAGATACAATCATGTATGAGTGGTCACGCTGCACTGAGGCATCATGGGTGATTGGTGTCTTTGCTTATGTGTAAATAATGTCTATGTCCCTGATATTGATAGCCCAATGACGAGAGGCATTGGCTCGTCATTGTGACTAATGCCACCGATATATAAACTACAGTATGTCGACACTTTTAAGATGCACTTCATCAAAGACTGCAGTGTCTTTTATCTGCAGGGGAACTCAGACAATAAGTGCAGTCATGAAAGAAAAGTCTATCGAAGACAATGTGTGGACTTACAAAGAGATATGAAACATATGTATCTTGGACTTCTCCGTAGCTTCACTCTTACTGGATTCTTACACAACAAAACAAAAATATTGGCTGACATTCGCAAAAATTTGTGCCCGAAGGTCAAATTAATGAATATTCATGTAAAAACCCGAACAAACAGGAAGTTTGATTGTCAACATGGCCGATGTGACTGCGTCCAGTTCACGTTACAGAACGCTGCAGTTCAAAATGACCATCATTGGATCTTTGTCACAATCAGACAAATGACATCATCACAGTGGGACAGGGAGGACATGTCGGCTCTCCTTGCCCAGCACGTCCTGCGGGGACGACTCCGCTCTGAGTGATTGGCTTCGTAGAGCCAGGAGACTGCAAGGTCACAGCAGGTCTGAGGGGAGTCATTTACAAGGTGAATGGTTGAAGTCACAGCGCTGTGCTTCAAATGTGTGTTCCTGCTACGTCATGTTGTCAGCTCCCAGGGCGGCAGGGGAGTGAAGAGGCTTCATGAATCTGCCTCTCGTCTTTCTTTTGAACAATTTCTCAGGTCATTGGCGAATGTACCCCTTCAGGAAAAGCCTGTCGAGGCATCATTTGAGTGTGAGTTTGGCCCAGGTGAGGACTGCGTTTGAATCAGAGGGGTCGGGTTGTCATGAGGCGATGAATCCAGTGGTTGAACTGAGGAGGACATCTGCTTCCAGTGATGGTCCAAATGCATAGCTGTGTGTGTGCTGGTTTCCAGAGAGACTTGGTTAAAGGCAGCTGTCAGGAGACTCTATCCTCAGAGAGAATCTCGTTTCCCTGTCAGTTTCCTTAATGAACGAGAGAAGTAGAAATATTTTATGATACTTTAAGTTGAGTACTGTTGCCAAAACAATATATAACAAATGAGACGCCGCCCCTACTTGTCAGAGGCCATAGCTCCCATGGACAGCGAGGCGATGGCGCTGACAGCCTCGCTGTCCGAGTCTCGTCTCAGCCGCCGTCTCTGCGCCTGCAGGTAGGACAGATCCACGGTGGCAGCCGAATCCTTCACACTCTGCCAGTACTCACCTGCAGGATGCACAAAGACAAGAAAGAAGGGGATGAGGAAGGGAGGAGGAAGAGAGAACCATTAACGGCTTTAGTTCTTGGTATTCTGGTGTTGTTTTCATTCATGTTCCTTAAGGCGGAGCGCCTGCACTGCATTATTTAAAAGCAGTACTTGGTGTTTGATCGCCAATTGTAGCTGTTTGATCTGAACATAAGCATTGGCTGTCATATAAACAGCCGGTGGTCTAAATATGCATGTTGATAATTTCAGAATGTAAACTCAAATTCACTCTGTTCTCTCTGGGTCTCAGGCTGGAGTCCTGTGACACACAGTGGTAGTAAAATCAATGGGTGTTTGCAAATGTGTTCGCCTAGCATGTGTGTGTTCTGGTCGTGCATGCAACTCGCATATATTTCACCCCAGGCCTAAATTATGGGCTTAACATTCTTGTGGCTTTGCAAATATTTTTAATTAATCTAATTTGGTTGGGATAACATTTGTGTGCAATCAGGAGGGGATGTTACGAAGGTCGTGTGCCAGAGAAGTGTTTGAAGATAATTGAAGCCAGGGCGGCCGTCTGTGTGTGTGTGTGTGTGTGTGTGTGTGTGTGTGTGTGTGTGTGTGTGTGTGTGTGTGTGTGTGTGTGTGTGTGTGTGTGTGTGTGTGTGTGTGGGACGGCTGCAGGGAGGGATGGGAGACAGGGATGTAAAGAAGGAGAGGTGGCCAGAGAGCAGGAGGGATGGGGAGATAAAGGGAGGAGAGTGCTAAGTGGAGAAATAAAGAGAGCACAGTTACAGAGTGGAAATGAAACAAAATACTTAATAGTTTGTAGGAATGCAAGCTAAATTATTTTATTATTTTATTTGTATTAATTGTAACATGGATCATTAAACTAGAAAAGGTGGATCAAGATTTTTTTTTTTCATAACTTGACAAATTCATAAATTACAATACATTGTTTTTATGTTTGTAATGGGAAATAAAACAATAGCATTATATATAAAGTGTATACGTTTATTGTAAAATCCCCGTAAGTGCGTTTGTCATCGTACCACACCTGGTCTGTGGTATTTCTGAACACCGCCATGCTGTTCCTCATCCTCGTTTTTGAAAATATATATATATATAATTTATCTCTTTAAAGAATCAGTGTGTAACATTTTTGGAATCTATTCATAGATATTGATTATAATATTCAAAACTACGTTTTCATTAGTGTATAATCAGCTGAAGCCTGAGCCCTTCATGTCTACATGAAAACTGTAAAATCTTTCAGATCAATTAGGTGCACACAAAGTCCATTTGAAGTTGAATCCCAGTGTCCTGTCAGAAGATTTCAATCAGTGAAGGTGTCCGTTCTGTGCACAATGTCATGCACGGTTTTGTTTTTGGAAAGGTGTTGGCATGTGTCTGAGCATCCAGCTGCTCTGCTCAGTGCACATCATCTACTGAAAACGGAGAGGGCTTTTCTGCCTGCGCAATCTGCACGTTACATGTTTTTATTTTTTTATATATATATATATATATATATATACATATATATATATATATATATATATATGTATACATACATATATATATATACAGTTTGTTACTTGTTCTGCACCACTATAGATTTTGCATCTACTTCCCAACAAACAGCTCAGAGATTATTTGATTAAACATGGAAACATGCAGGACTATGGACAGGTTTGTTAAAACGTTTTTAATACAATTGTCCTTGTTTTGCTCTATTGACCTATCGTCCAATGTGTATGTTAACATGCGGCGGCTTTCTTTGTTATTGCATTCAGTTCAAGTGTCAGTTCTCACCTTGGACCTGCAGGACTTTCTGCAACGACTGGACAGCGTTCTCACAAGGCCTCTGGTCCAACACAGACTGGGCCAGAGGCTCCACCTGGGACACGACCAATGAAGTGATGAGAGGATGGAACACACTGGATATATCTCCAGAAACACACACATGTACTGCACATGCGCACAGCTCACCTCCATGCCCAGCAAGGCGCTCACGCAGGCTTCAGAGGCATCACAGATGGCCTTGAGGTCATGTCCCCCCTCCAGAGCCAAGACCACCCGACCCCCGGCCAGTGACATCAGTTGACGGGTCAGGAAGCCAAAACCTGAGAGAAGAGCACATAAACCAACACAGATTGAATCAGATGATGACTAGTCAGATTTTTAGACTAGATTATGATTCACAAGATTAAATAAATCATTCAGTGTTGGTGAAGGTTTGTGTAATTAACTTTAACCCTTTCACAGTGTGTTTTTAATGCTGAAAATGCCGGGTTCGGTTGGACTTAGCTCCACCCACTTCTGGTTGCAAAAGAAAAGGTGGCAATGGCCAAATTGTTGAACTTCCAAACGTCAGTCCACAAACCAGCAGTTGACATCACAGTAACAGCACCAGCTCTTACTTACAGTCGATGTTATAACCACACTGTGCTGTTACCACTGATTCACAGCCACGTCTGTGCATAAGGGTGTGTTATTGAGGATGTGAATGCTGGGCTGATTGAGTCTTACACTTGGCTGTGACCTTGTAGCCTCCCAGTGATGACAAATGTCCTTCGACTGCATCAAAGCCAGCGGACACCAGCACCACATCAGGGGAGAACTCGTGGGCGATGGGCATCACCACGGCTCTGAGGAGGAGGAGAGGAAACAACACGCTGGAACCAAATGCTGCCTCGTATGTTACGCTCAAGCCCTGTGGCCGCGCTGGATTAGTTATTTTCAACAGGTGTTTATAGTTTGTGAAAAATAAGAACTTGGAACAGGGTGTACAATATAATAATGTAAGAGAGGAAGTCATTGAGGGATGGGTTTAACATCATATTAGAATGAATACGATTAGATTTTGAAATAAAGTTAATATTAAGTTGCTTGTAAAGTAAAAAATCAACAACATAAAAACTGAAATCCCTGAAAAGTGCAGGTGATTGATTTGCGACTGGAACGCTTTACAACAAAATACTTTTTTTCCTGGATTGTTAACTGCAAACATTTACTTTTAAAACATTTAAAACATTTACTGCAAACAAACTCCATCCATTTGAAATGATGAAAGATAAATTATCAAAGGCCGTGTTCCAAGCGCTTGATCTCTGTTCTCCATCCACCGCTGGTACGGGGCCAGCGCTGGAAGGTGGGGCAGCTCCCAGGTGTGAATGTGTGCAACTGTTTAAAAGTGAAGCAGAGCACGGCCGGAAAAAGAAGCATGAGCTGTACAGCTTTACCAGATATAAAAAGTCGGAAGCAGAGCAAATGTAGGCAGGTGGCAAACAATGCAAGAAGTTTCTGTCTTTGAGTGACACAAGCGTATAAAAATGAGACCCTCGACATATGTGGACTGAGACGCCCACATACTGTACGCTCTGCTCAGGGAGACCACTTTCCTCGCCTCCATGCTCTCCTCCTCACTTCCTCTCGTCTCCCGCTGCCAGTTATTTAGCAAGACCGTACACCCATGCCGCGTTTGATTCTCTCTCTCTTTCTCCCCCTCTCTCTCTCTCTCCCTCCCTCTCTCTTAGCGGCAGTTCAAAGGCGTTTGTGTGCGTCTGGTTCTTATTAGGAGCTCGTTCCTCTTCTCACGTCACTGACAGCCAGCCATCTGGGATCCATTGGGCCTAATTACGCCGCCTTTGGATTCCCTAACAATGCACCCCCCACTTCTTCTCTTCTGCTCTCCTCTCTTTCATAGTTTGTCATTCGTCAGTAGCCACCTAGAAATGTACACATACATGCTTTTCACAGGCCAATATATAGACATGCTTATGCTTTTACTTTAAAACTGGATGTTACGTACGTGTGCTGTGCTACCGGTGATTAAACTGACCTTAAAGCCTGACCACCTTAGTAATCCTCTACACATACACTCACCACACGATGCCATGACACTTAATCTCAACACAGCTGAGCTTTCTCTTGATTGTACAAGAGTCCCACCAGCGCTCTCAACCACCATAATTCCCTCGTCACTAACCCACGCCGAAAACATCTTCAACAGTTGCTAGTTTTCTGTTCCATCCTGAAGAGAAACACTCAGAGTCTGGAACGTCCCATCGTCTGAATCATGTATTAAAATTAGAATTATGAAATGGGCACAAGACTAGATACTTAATTACATATTCATGAATTCATGATGCATTCAATTTGGTCTGTATAGCGAGTTCTGCATTTATTTTAATTCACAGTATGTGGCAAACCAATTCGACTGAAAGTCCTCTGTTCTGTTTCATGCATTTTGCTTTTTAAGAATCTTGACGATCTCGTTGTAGCTTTCCAAGTCCAAATGACATTTTTACTATTATCGTGGAATTTGTCGCCTTCAGATAGTTGACGTGACAAAGGTCTATCAGCTATACGGGATGCGCCTCAAACCACTGGACCACCAGGACACTCCTCCACAGAGCTTTGAGACTCTCTGGGTAACACACAGTATACAGTACAACAGTGTGGTTAGCTGAGGAAGTTCTACACATGAAAACACTTCCATTTCCCAAACTGGATGAAAAATACCAAAAACCAGACGCCTTCTCAGGAAGAGCCCAGTTGTTTCTTAATTAGCATCCAGAGCTCCAGTAAACTCTGGACTTAGTGTTTTTGCGTCTATTGATTTTTACCAGTATGGCTCAGCTCATTAGCATCTGTCCTTTGACGAGGGGCCCACCCACTGTGTCTGCTGCATGCAGAGCCAACTGAGCTCACATCATAACAGAGTTTATTCTAGTATGGAACAGAACACAAGTATGTTCATTCAGGAAAAAATAGCTTGAATGAAAAGAAAATTGTGGTGAGTTTTACCGACGCATTGCTTTGTTTTCAGCTCAACAAGCAGAAGAAAGTTGTGGCTCATATCACTACAAAAACCATATCATCATACAAAGTGTCGACGTTGATTACTGCCAAACACTTTTCTGAAGATGTCAGGAATCAAACCTGCTTGAGATACTACAGCTGGTCCATCGCAGGGAACAAGAGCCAACATTACAGTTTCATTTCATGAATATACACTCATAGGTGTTGCATTCCAGTGGGCTTCAACCACAAAGAGAAAATAGTGACACTAAACACTACTATCTGGTGTTCTTATTCTGATGTAAGTCACCACAACAGTGAGACAAACTGAAACTTGTGACAGCCTATGTTATGCTTTTGTAAATGATTGACAATCAGTGATTGATGGAAATATTTTTCATACCTGCAGAAACACAGTACAGACCTTGCAGGGTACGACAGAATGGAGAGAATTAGGACGTGGCTAATTGAGACAAGTGGAGGCAACTCTTTACCTGAATGCAGCCAGGTACTCTGCATCCCCCATGGGAGGATTCAAACCCCCGGTCCATCCTACGTTAACATTGAAGCCCTCGCCTGCACCGGCACCCACCTGGATGGAGATATATATATATAGAGAGAGAGAGAGAGAGAGAGAGAAAGAGACAGACAGATTATCTGTGAATCTGTGAATGTCAAGAAAGTTAATGAGTCCCAGTGAAAGTTGAGAAACTGCGAGACAATGACAGATTTGTGACAAATGTTCATAAAAAACCTTGCACTGCACCAATGGAGGAAAGGTGACTGACACCAGGGAGTGATTATGATTCCCAAATGTGGGACATATGGCTGTTAATTCAACACCCCTGCCCCTGCATTTTGATTTTGATACAATTTGTTAAATGGCTGTATAAATCCAGCCGAGCCACAACAGTTTATGATTCCCAAGCTTCACGTTATAGCTGTATGGGGAAATAGTTGAAATTGCTGTATGATCTCGTAAAATGTTCTATTTATATACTGAAAATATATTACTTGTGTATAACTGGAATGAGTCTATATTCGGTTTTTGAGTAGGTTTGTGTATATGACATGTCAAATAAACATCATAAACTACTCTACACAACTCATTTATATTTTATGGTGTACTGTAAATTATTTTAGAGCATATTATATTTACTGTATTAAGATTGACGTGTGCTTTCAAAATGCCAGGCAGAGTTGACCTCACATATTTGGGGCAAAGAGGGAGCTGAGGGCCAGGTCTTGGAAAGGAGTTGAAAGATTCCTGCCTCTCTCTTTGTAGTCCTGCTAGCAGCCGTTCTAGCAGGACTACAGTCGTAGTTAGCTGCTAACATGTGTCGGATTGAGAGCAGAATATAGACGGTGATTGACATGCTCTTGGCAGCAAGGCGTGGTAATTTCCTTTGTTGTGTGTGTGTGTGTGTGTGTGTGTGTGTGTGCGTGCGTATTGGTGTGAGAGGATGTTTGAAAGAATGCTGATGAGCATCACAGAGCGTCTGTCTCCATTCTTCTCTCAGTGGACGGGATGTTCACAGGGAAAACTAAAAACACATGAGGCCTCCTGTCCTTTGCCAACTGGTAATGTACCCATATGCATGTGCACACACACACGCACACACGAACGCATGCACGCACGCACACACACACACACACACACAATTCCTGCTATTGCTCCAAGTCTCTGCACTCCTCTCTGTCCTCTTTCTCTCTTTCATGTTTCAAGAGTTGCTGGACTGGATTAGGCCGTCACTGGTTTTCTGTGTGGTACTCGGCACTCTCTGCTCTGGCTATGACATCACACCCTTACCCCATGGTGTGTTATATACCTACACGGGGGACAGCAAGACTCCAGAGGTTTACCACACAACTCAACAGAGGTTGAGGGGCCACTTAAGGCAAAGCCACATCCAAGCCAGCCGAGCGTTTTATGTACCGTCCCTCATCGGGGGATTTTATGGGAAAACATTGACTATTTTATCCTCATTATTGTGGGGGAGGACGGGAGAGTAAGAGGAGGGGATGCGGGGGACTGAATGGGCTGTGAATGCCACCGTGGGTTGGGGTCAGTTCATCTGACTGGGGATAGTCATCACACTTGGTTTTTGGTAAGACCGCAGGCAAAATTCATAGGCATCTCCATTTCCTGTATGCAAACATAAGCCTGCAATTCGATTGTACACATCCTGTTGTGAAGTTCCTACATCCAAAGCCCTGAACTGTTTTAAATAAATGACATCTTGGGAAAGAAACCTACAGCAGATACACACAATCAAAGTATGAGGGGCGAGTTCAAAAGGAAAACTAATCAAACAAGCTAATATGAGTAATTTATGTTTAGCTGGAGAAGCTCTAAAAACATTACAGATCATCTAAATGACGTTTATCAACCGTTTCAGGTTAAGCTCAGAGACTTTGTGTCCAGATGTGTGTTGTAAGTAGGTCATATTAATAGAAGTATAATTAAAACATGTTACAATCATGCTCAACACAAGCTTGAGCTCCTTAATGTGCCACTGCAATCACATAATTACCAAATATGTATATTACATTGACACTTTTATCCAAAGAGACTTACATTCTATATAGTGTAGTCACAGTAATGGGAAGCAATTCAGGTTAAGGACACATCGACATGGACTAGTGGAGCCGAGGATCGAACCACCAATCCTGTGATTGAAGGACAGACCTGCTAACCACTGAGCCACAGTCAATCCACAGGCTATGCCCACATATCGATCTTCACATGGGTGGTATTATCATGAATGATGTGTTCGGAGTCACAGTACGATGATCTATTCAGCTCCTTTACTCTCCAAAGAGAAGCTGTGAATAAATGTTTCTCATGTTCAGGGACCGACCTCACTGGGATGTCCGCTCCCGGGAAAGAAGTTTCCATCGTCGTATCGATGTAGAGAGATATACAGCACGCTCGGGTCGTTGTAGAAGGCTTCTTGGGTGCCGTTCCCGTGGTGAACATCCTGGACAATGATTGGATGACTTAAGTAAAACCATGATGGATTCACATATTTGTTCAAAAACAATCCAAACAATATCAAAGAGAACGTCATTGCCTATTCTCTTGTTATTAAGTACACATAAACCATATGACCCACAATGCAGAGCAGGCACAGTGAAACCTGCAAGGCTTTTCCTCGTCAATGGCGTGTGTGTTCCAAATCTTAAAGCTTTTTAAAGAAGCAGCGCCTTCATGAAATAAATTACAAATAGAAGTGCTACTGCCGAGGTCTGCTCTGCTCCCGGGACCTTGTTTGTGTCCGAGATGTAAATATATATATATATTTGTGTGTTTTCATCTCCTGTCCATGTGGAGGCCAGCCAGAGATGCTGGTCGTGCGGTGGATTCTCACCCAGTCCACGATCAGGATCTTGCTGACGTTGTGCTTGTGTTGAAGCTGCCTTGCAGCGATGGCCACAGAGTTGAAGAAGCAGAAGCCCCTGTGGAACAGACAGGAAGAGCGGCGGCCACATGTTTTAATCAGGACGTTTTCAGCAAATGAACATTGTAGAATCACCATATGGGCCTTAGGAACCTCGTCTCCTGTTCTGTGCAGGTTGTGACAGCATTGACTCTAATGTGCAAGTCAGCGAGGGAAACTCCTGCCAGGCAAACATTTACTGCAAATATTGTAGAAATGAGGGTGTTTCATTTCAAGTTGTTTGTATTTCACATTCCACTGCTGACAAACAACTATGGCTTTTCATATCAGAACATTATGCTGGGTCTAAAGTCTTGTCGCCCTGAGAAATGCAGAACACACACAAATTGTAAAAAACACAAAACTAAGCTTATCATAAAATGTACTCGATATTCCAAATGATAACAGTGTGCTGGCAATCCGTGTTGGATGATTTCAGAGAAATGAAGTAAGCAGCAGTTTCTGCAACACTGTACAGTAAAGATGTACACAAAAAGTGTTGATTTATGAAAAACCAATGGAGGAATGTTGTCAGAGTCAGCAAGGGTCGTAAACTGTGTGTGTGTGTGTGTGTGTGTGGAAGGT
The DNA here is from genome assembly GCA_023566465.1 of Cottus gobio. Taxonomy (NCBI): domain Eukaryota; kingdom Metazoa; phylum Chordata; class Actinopteri; order Perciformes; family Cottidae; genus Cottus; species Cottus gobio. The sequence continues at coordinate 1,354,236 of CM042222.1, forward strand.
ATATAATATATGCTGTGCAAATCTGCTCATCAAGAAAAGAAGAAAAGTCATTATCATCCCATAAATAACCAGTGACAAGCAATGTTCAGCATACACGGTCCCAGCTGAATGTGGTTACTTGGATGTCTCCTATCAAATAATCACACACAGCCATGCACTCACACACACACACAAAGATACGCACACACAAATATACACACACACACACACACTGTGCACTAACACACATGCACAGTTTCTTTTGAGGGGCTTTGCTCTGTGTCTTGAAAGGTAGAATGCCTCGGTCATCAGTCAGGTAGCACACGTCAACACACACACACACACACACACACACACACACACACACACACACACACACACATTAAGACAGAGAGACATAGGCTCTCTCTCTCTCTCTCTTGCTCAGGAGTGTACCTGATCTGTAATAAATCCACTTTGTAGAGACCTCCTGGCTCCTGGTACCTATGTATGTATGTGTGTGTGAGTGTGTGTGAGTGTGTGTGTGTGTGTGTGTGTGTGTGTGTGTGTGTGTGTGTGTGTGTGTGTGTGTGTGTGTGTGTGTGCCACTGTACTTACAGAGGGGAGGAGTGGTTTGCATGGTGTCCAGGAGGCCTCACCACTGCAAAGCCATTCTGTGAGAAGAAAGAGAAAAGGAACCCTTTCAGCTTTCTATCATCACATTCATTTCTTTAAGCTCTGTTAATGGAGGACAGCAGCTACCTGCAGCAGTGGGTTATCTGAAGCTACACTGTTTATAATGCCTGTTTATGTCACAACCTGGGGAGAATTTGGAGCTCTGACATTCCTGAGAAAAGGCACGACACTTTCTGATCAGGTATTTGGTCTCAAAGACACACCTTGAGCTCTCCCTGTGCCACCTTCAGGGCCAGGTCTGTGACGCACCCTGCAGCAATACGGGACGCCACCGACGTATGCAATTCATTCCAGATGGTATCGGTGTCTACCTGTCGAGACACATACAGTTAGTTCATAAGTCAGCTACATTTGTTAATTGAAGATGCAATTTATAAAAGTCTAATCAAAAATGTAATTTATTTCTGTTTTTACAACTAGTTTCAGACTTATCTAAATTGGATTCAGTCTCAACTGAGGCCAGACCAGTTAGCAGAACCTTACACTCCTACTGGTTCAACAGATTAATTTCATCCAGCTGGTGTTCGTCCATCAGGAGGTGACTCCAGACTTTCTGTCTAACTTTTGACTGCCCTTCCTTTATTTTGAAATAAAAAATGACATGAAAAATTATTCTTATCTCGCATTCTTGAAGTGTATTAAGCTTTTTTTTATGTGTGACAATGGCCTTTTAACTTCTGTGAATACCAACAATTTCAATGAAACTTGTTTTTTCACATACACTTTCTCTTTGTTGCAACTATTCTTTCTATAAACCCTGTCTTGTGTTTGAAAGCTCACATTGGTGGTGTGCTGCGGTGGAACAATGAAATCAGAGGAATTTCTTTTATCACAGACTCTACCATCTTGTTCCAATCACCCCTCTTCACCAGAGCAGCCAAGGTCCGGAAATCCAGGCAGATCAGTCGTCTTATCAACTAACACCCAGCCCCCTTCTTCTTCTCCTCCCCTCTCCTCCCCTCTTATCTTATTGTGCTACACAATGCACATTTCCATCCATCAGAAGACAACATATCTGTTGGTTCTTTTATACCCTCTCCATTGTTCCTTCTCTCATGGTCCATTGTTATGTTCTCCTACCTTCACAAAGTATCTTGTTTTTCATTCCCTGTTTCCCCGCATCCATTCCCTCTAAATAAAATCCAGTTTCACTGGCACGCACCCTCCAAGCTACAGCCTCTATGTGTTCCTTCTGTCTTTCCTTCCTCCTCCTCTCGCTCCTCCACATCTCACCCATGTACAGCCTTTGCATTCTGATTGGGTTTCAAAGTCGTCTTAGCCAAAAACAATAGCATTAGCAATTTGTAGTATTATTACTTTAATTGTGTAATGAGGCATAATCAACCATTTTTGTTTGCTGTGCGCAATTAGCTAAGTGGAAAGATTACCACATAACTTGTGTGTTCTAAAGGGGTCTATGCTGTGCGTGCGATGTGCGTGCGATGTGCGTGCGATGTGCGTGCGATGTGCGTGCAATGTGCGTGCAATGTGCGTGCAATGTGCGTGCAATGTGCGTGCAATGTGCGTGCAATGTGCGTGCAATGTGCGTGCGTGGCACTAACCCCAACTCCTCCACATGGTAACATCACAAACATCCGTTGAGATAAGATTCCTGAAGAAGATTTGTTTCTGTCATTCAATTGTCATGGATGTTAGTATTATTATGATAATAATTTCATTATTATTATGATTTCTTTCATTATTATCATCGATATTACCAGCCAGCTTGCGGTTGTCCAGCTTGAGGCGGTTAAGTGGGTTGGTTCCGAACAGAAGCACATGTTTCTCTGAGTGGACGGACTGCAGCTCTTCTAGAGTGGCCTTCCTGCTGCGGATACGCTGCAGACACACACACACACACACAGAAAACTAAGCTTATCATAAAATGTACTCGATATTCCAAATGATAACAGCGTGCTGGCAATCAGTGTTAGATGCTTTCAGAGAAATGAAGTAACAACCTGCAGCAGCAGTTCCTGCAACACTGTACAGTAAATATGTGCACAAAAAGTGTTGATGTATGAAAAAACAATGGAGGAATGTGTTCATAGTCAACAAGGGTCGTAAACTGTGTGTGTGTGTGTGTGCGTGTGTGTGTGTGTGTGTGTGTGTGTGTGTGTGTCGTGGTGTGGTATGCATGTCATACCTCACACTGGCTCCTGAGACCTCTTTCCTGCAGTCTGGACCAGATGCTCTGGACCCTCCCAGCATGCTCAGGGTGGCGGCTGTTGTCTCCACAGGTACACTGGTGCTTCTGCATCTGAGCATCATAAACCAGTCCTAGATGACACACACACACACACGCACACACACACACACACACACACACACACACACACACACACACACACACACTCACACACACACACACACACACACACACACACACACACACACACACACACACACACACACACACACACTGAAACGTTGTTTCCCTTCCTCCCTTCATCATCCAATTGTACATGAATTGTAATTCAGATCAGATCATTTGTATAAAATACGTTATGTGATTTTATTGAGGAATCATTTATTGTAACTTGATTATTTAATATCTGTGTGGATCACACCTGGTTTTAATATGTTATTGTTCGTAACTTTTGTCGACATGTGCATTTAAGCATGTTTATTCAGTGTATTCAAGTGTATGTGTGCATGTGATTTGTGATGCTGGGCAGGGTATGCAGCGGCTTGGAGCCCAAGACAATAAAGTACATCTTCTTTTCACATTTTCCTGATAAAAAAATCCATCCTCACCTGTGGTGAAGCGCAGCTGGACGTCTGCTGCAGTGCTGGACAGTGACAGGGAAGGTATGGTTGGTGGATGAGGAGGAGGAGGCAGGGAAGTGGAGGCCGGGGAAGACTGGGTCCGAACCAGAGGCTGATGAGGCCAAAGTAGGCCAGGCACAGCCAGGGGGTCCAGCTGGAGACCTGATCTAAGGTTCACCTGCCTCTATGGTTCCCAGGACAGTGGGAGAGAAGAACAGGGAATGAAGGAGCATTTAACAGCAGCAAAACATGGCAAAGACTAATGGAGTAAATATCCACACACTCACAAGTCATCTCCAGTACATTGTAATGACTCATTATTTGGTCAGTGTAATACTGCTTGTCTAGAACAAGCAACTGATAAAGAAAGTACATCCTTGCCAAGCATGCTTCCAAAACACTGTAGCTCTCCTTCTTTCACCTTGTATAAATACAGCTACACCGCCATCTGCTGTCCAAAACAGACTTTGAAGACGTTATGCACATAAGCACAAACTATTTATTTTTTAATATAGAAGATAGACCATTTAAAGCTTTGCTTTTAAGGTAAAGTCAAACATCCTCCCCTTGGAAACTCTGCATGTGTGTTCAGAGATTGGTTTATATCAGTACCTGAGTAAGCAAATGAGAGGGCTCGATCAAGCTGTCCCGTGAGGAGGACAAGGACTCTGTGCCGTAAACGGAGTCTGTGCTGGCAGTGCTCTGTCTCCTGTGGTGTCCGTCCTCACACATGGAGCCTGCTTCTGAATCGCACACGGAGCCAGGCCCCGAACCGGATTCTGATCCAATCTCCTCTAGGTCCATATCCTCCGATGGGATCTGTGTCAGACAAGGTCTTCAATAGACTTGCTTGTCAGCTGATATAAGGAATATATATATATCTCCACAGGTACAGACATACCCTTCTAGTGGGTCATGAGTGATTACTTTTGTATGAGTCCTTACATTGTTTTTTTAAAGCAAATCTTACTCTTTGTGCCTTTAGGGTTGCTTATGCTCACTTTAACAGACATTTGTTTACAATTGATAATCATCAAGTTGTATGTAAAACAGAAAATTAAGGGAAATCCAAGCACAAGTCTAAACAAAGACTCAATATAAATATAGAATAAACCTCAAAAATATGTACAACTGTCAATATTCCTTTGTTTATTTGCATACAGCATGCTTGTGGCCACGCCTCTTACCTTGCACAGATGTGCATTCTGCTTGAACCTCTCCAGCCCGCTCTTGTGGTTTTGCTGGGTCAGCTGGTGCTGTATGTGTGAGTGACGGCTGGCATGCAGATTGAGGGGCGAGTGGCTGTAGGGCGGAGGCTCTGAGCGCGTTCGCTCCAGAGGTCTGTGGGATGGAAAGGTAACCACGCCTTCCCTCCTGGAGGAGGAGGACAGGTGAGGCTGCTGCTGCAGATGAATGGAACTCAAGCCATGAACTGCAGAGAAGGAGGAGGGAGGAACAGGTGAGAAGATGGCAAATAAAGATGGGGCAGAGGGATAAGGTTACACGTGGGGGAGACAAAATAAATAGAAACAATAGATGGAGGTAAACCTGTCATAAATGCCCAGGGGAAAAAAATACTAAAATAATTAGGAGGAAATAAAAATAGAATTGGAAGGAGAAATAATGGTGGGATTATAATACTCTAGATCAATTGTTTATATCTGATGCAGAAATAGAAAGTGAAGCCCAGAGCACAATAATATAATAATAAAATAAAATACGCCTTGTATGTCATTGTTTGTGAAACTGCACCCCATGTGACCAGTAGAGGGCGCCCTTGTGCTATTTATTTGATCATTTTCAGGGCAAAAGAGTTGTTTTTTAAGATGTGACTTCTTTCAATGCATTACCTTGCCAAGTAGTTTTCTACACATAGGCTGGCAATTGCTTTCTTTGCACCCTCTATTCATGAACCACTTGTCCAGTACCCTCAGTCATGTGACAACAGTGCCAGTTTGGCTTTGCCAAGGACACAACTAACCTTGATAGGCCCCTCTGCAGTAGTTCCTTAAACGCACTGAAGAAAAGAAATTGCCTTAATTGATCGGTAAAAGATAAATAGCTCAATATTTGCTGCCTCTTAAATCTTCTTTTTACATGTTTTTGCTTTTATCAGTGAGGAACATTTAGCGTAGCTACATGCAGTGCATCCCTGTTTTCTTCTAGAACAAATAAACAATAAAACAGACAGACAGGTTCTTCCCTACACCAGATGAGGACCCAGAAGCCTGCAGCTTCATGGATGTGATCATCAGTGACACGGCTTCAAACAGAAAGGAGGCACCAGGCTTTCCATCCCTCTTCTAGGGGTTCCAACCCACAATAAGGGTTACTTGGGATGCCTTGCATGGCCTCCAAAGAGTAATCTTTCATAGTGACATAAATCGTTATGTACAATGGGGTTGGGGAACATCCAGCTGCCTGTGTCGAGTCCAACAGAACCCGATGTCCAACGTACAGAAAGTTCACATCTTCGAATGCAGGCGGCATGTAGACACGCCCTATGGTATTGTGTTGTGCATGTCTACACGCATGTCTTCTGTTTCTGCTGTACAACACATTCACAGTTACATAACTCACGAGAGATGAGCTGGGAGTGCACCAGTCCGGTATGTGGTTCCAGTATGAGCACAGGCTGCAGGCGCTGAGTCAGGGCTGGACCGCTTCCGCCCAGAGGCAGGTAGACCTGATGCAGAGCAGACACTGCTAACGACCTGGCTACTCGCAGGTCAGCCTGTGGAGAGAGGTGGGGAGATAGGCATGATGGGAAGGGAGTGAGGGATGCCCTCGTCTCTGAAGCAGCTCCACACAAATGAGCAAAATGGAGGGTTTGTGCACGAGGTGAGGGCTTCATGGGCTGTTCGCAATGTAGAGATAACCTCTGTCTCTGAACAATGTTAACTTTTTCAACAAGTGAGTAAACTACCACATGACTGATTCACCAGATATGAAGGCACCACAGAGGGAAGTGAAAGCCTAAATACACCACATGTTTCCAAAAATGTTATAGTGTGCAGGCACTATTCTAGACATTCAGTCTTAGAAACACAAACATTCATAGATATATCCATGTGTATCCATGTGGTCTGTGATCTTCTTTAAAGATTCTAAAGTGAACCCGAGAAGGTGTTGTTGCTCACCGGAGCAGGAAGTCCAGCAGTGATGTTGGGCATTGCAGTGGTGTTGGGTGGAGAGGTGAAATGAGCCAGCAACCTCTGGGCCTGAAAGAGACCGAAATCATTAGTGTCCATATTATAGAGATGATCACATCCAACACAAAGACTAATATTCATTTGACTTATTTTCTTAGTGCCAAATATCAACATTCACTTAAAATGCAGATCCACTCTATGCTTAATTCGATGCATTTGTATAATGGGCGACCTGGCCTTCCCCCATCTCCCTGTTTAAAGCATGTAACACCTTAGCAACATTCAACTGTTCCTGGTTTTCTTTAAAAGAGCAGAAGAAAGCAAAGGGTTTTTCAATTAAATATATTAATAATGAATCCACAGTGGGAAGACAAAGAGAAGAGGTGCATGAACGTTGAACACGCCTTGTCCTGTCTTGAACAGGAGACTGATATAATAATTTATACACACATATATATATATATATATATATATATATATATATTATTATATCAGTATATTGTAAACCAGAGGGGCTCACCTCATGTGCCACTGCGAGGTGCCCATTATCCGAATGGAGGCTGTCGTTGGGGGAGCTGCAGCCTGATGCTTGGGTACTGCTGCTGCTGGGGGAGGAGTCTGGGGGACAGATTTGAAACACACCCATCATGTACTGGCCAACACTATCAGAAAACATGTGTTCATGCAGCACCAAATGACACACAATGAATCACACTGTGTCAGTGCAGCGTGTGTTGAAATAACTAACAGATACAAACGGCATCTTGAAGCAGCATGAAGTTGCAACAACTAAAAGAGCCGGAGATCCTCAGTGTTGTAGTAAATGCAGGTACTCTACCCAGAGCTTCTGTCCGATGCTTGACAGCGGGAGGAGCACTAATCTTTCGCTGCAGTGGGTTCGGCCTCGTGCTGATGAGCTTCTTTAACTTCCACTTCAGAGTGGGCTCAGAGACTGCAGACACAAATATACACAAATGCATACATGAAGAACAGACGGACGGACACACACACACACACACACACACACACACACACACACACACACACACAAAGCCAAAAAATGTATAAAAAGTATAAATATCTTTGGCTTTTTACTCACAGAACTTAATGATGAACTGACTGATGTCATACATCTTCTACATCTCTGAAGATGCACTTATTTTCCATACCAAAACCAAATTGAAGCAATATGCAACCCGGCTGAACCAAGCAAATAATTCAACACGGGTCAATAGCATAAAAAATCCGATGTTTACATTGGTCAGGCTCCAAGGAGCCCAAACAACACAATCAATCAGGGGCCGGCTCAGATCAGATAAAAGGCAGCTTTGTGTTGTCGGCGTGCCAAAAAAAGCACTGGAGGGTGTGTGTGTGTGTGTGTGTGTGTGGGCAACGCAAATAAATAATGTTTGTGCACTCGCAGAGATGTACAGGAAGACGAAACCACTCCCACTCTCGTTCGCATGGTGAGTGAGACCCGTTCTGCGGTCTCACACGGTTCATTTTACAAATACCTTCTTTAAAGTTATGTAACTGAATTGGTCTTCGTGTTTCACCGTTGTTTCTATGACTGCTCGGCCTCTCTCTGCCCTGCAGGCTGAGAACTGAATGAGTCTCCTTCGTCTCACTGGAAAGGACACTCCTGTTCATTCTCTCCCTCACTTCCTCGTTCTCTTGTCCACAATGTGTAATGTAATGACCTTTGCTGACCTTCCCGGCTTTAACCTCAGGGTGGGAACCCTCATCACACACACAAGCTCACCTGTCCGGCGCAGGGCCAGGTCTTTACGCTGGTCACCGGCTGAATGCTGAGACGTTGGGGACATGGCAGGAGCCGGGAGCCTATGTCACCAAAGGAATAGGCAGCTTTTTTTTTTTAAATGGTTCTATTACATTACACTTTTATCCAAAGCAACTTACATGATATACAGTAGACACAGCAACAATGAGGGTTAAGTGTCTTGCTCAAGGACACAACGACACAGACTGCCAGAGTCGGGGATCGAACCACCAACCTTCTGATTGAAAGACTGACTTGCTAACCACTGAGCCACAGTCGCTCCTACTTTCATCAATACCAAGAGAGAGGTTGGCCTTCCTTAGAAAGGAGCTCACACAATGAAAACTCATTGATCCGTTTGCCTCTCACCTGTATCCTGGTGTTGGGCTGCTGTGGTTTGGAGTGAGCCGGTCATGGCTCTTCATAATGATGTGTTCCCGAAGTTTCTGCCTGACCAGAGGACTAGCAACAGCACCTATCGGTCAATAAATCACTTCATCAGGAATAAGACATGTATTGGGTAGACCTCGAGCCGAGTGGGGCTGACAGTTTTTCTTCACAAGGTACAGTATATAATAACTATTGGAGACTTCTGATTCTGAAGCAGGTTCCAGGTTATTTGTCACTTTCCTCTGACCGCTCTTCACTTCCTCTGTACGGTAAAAACTAAAAACAGCACAAAGTGTGATTGTTTGCCTTTGGTTTGATAAGAGCACATTTCTGATACACACTTCTTTAGAATCTGATAATACTTCACACCCCTGTTGGAAATCCCCTTCTTCTATTGACCCATATAGTGTGCTATGACTCATATGAAGAGCTTTTCAACAGCCACAGTCTTTCAGGGAACCTACGAGAGCACATCCCGGTCCAATGAAACACATGATATGATACTCACTCTGCTCTTTTTTACTCTTTTGTATCAGCTGATGGAGCTCCTCTCTTTTCTCCTGCTCCATCTCTCTTTGCCTTTGTTCAATGTTATACTGAGAAGAAGAAAAGAAGCAATTTCAATACTGATCAGTCTGCTTGGAAAAAGCGACAAACATTGCTGCTTTTATTTAATATTTCCTCTAGATTTGCAACCTAAATACGAGTTCATGTTCCACTAAATAAATAGCACTAGAAGTGCCACACAGCTGATCCTGAACAGCTTGTATCTAATGCTTGACAGGAAGTTGACCTGCTGCTTCCTCATTTCTGCTGAGCGTTCATCGACCTGTGTGAAGACTCGTGGCAGCAGCATGCTGCATGTGACAGGAGGTCCATCTGCATCTCACCGTTGTCCAAATAGAATGCTGGTGTGGGGATGACCGCTGCCAGATGTCGCATGAGCCGCTCAAAATGTCACGAGCATAGTCTTACTAAGTCTCTTGTTTATGTACTGAATGCTGAGGATACAGAAATATTAAGGCACTTACTTTTATCATTTAAATGATTATTTACACTGCTGCTTCACCTCTATTGGTTTGTCCTTACCTGCAAGTGCTGCTGGGAAAACTGAGAGCAAGGCTGAGAGGTCAGGGGTCCAAGGAAGAAGGGAGGGCGGGGGGCCAGCATGGCCGAATCTAGGCCTGGATACAACAACCTCTGGGTCACACTGAGGTCCATGGGCTGCTCCCCATGTGTGTGTACTGAACCCTGATTGCTGAAGATCACATCCACTAAGGAAGGAGAGAGAGGGAAATGATCACACACCCATTGGTTCAAGAGCGTTGCTGTCACTGCGAATGGGAGTCAATGTGTGGGAGAATTATTTGTCTCTCTGGAGGATAAGTTACTCTCTTTTTCTGTGACTATTTGACTAATAAAGACAAATCATCATTATGATTAAGAGTGTCAAAAGTAGTACTGATATAGATATGATAACACAAAGCATGTTTTTTGAAGTTTTTAAAAGAAAAAGTGCAAGAACAATGTGAGTGCCGTTTACAGTGTGTGCTTTGCATAAACATGATCAGAGTGCACTCGGTTTATTTGGCATAAGTGTATGCCCAGATGTGTACTTGTACTTAAACTCTGCACATTCACCAGTCATATTTCATTTCATTCAAGTCTTCCTGCCTCAAGTGAACTGGCCATTGTCCAGCACTGCATTTAGGAATGCAAAAAGAGGCTGTTTGTGTGCGTTGGGGTTTGAGGGGCACAAAAGAAAGAAAGCATGAAGGAAACCGGGTGGGCGGCTGGATTAGAACATTGTGTGGTCAAGGTATGTAGGTCAGGTACATCAATCTGTCATCCCCCTTCCATGTTTAATGAAAATGAAAGAAATAAAAATCTAAGTTTAGCACGAAGAAGACAATTGAACCAAGCGTTGGTCTCCTAATGAAAGACATATGTCTTTTTATCAGTGCAAAAAGGTTTTGATCCATTGATGCAATCCAAAGGCCTCTGGAGATATGTGAAACAAGCTCACATTTAACTCAAATGGTTGAACCGGAGCATGCATGGCACAACATTGGCCTGCTGTGACCTATATAACATAACATAATGACAACTGGTCGTGAGGAAACATCAGCCTACATTTTTCTCGAGTTTTGTGATGCACCATAACAACAAGACAAAAACATATGCCAGCTCACAGATAACAGGATATGTTTTACACGTGTCAATGCGACTGAAACCTGAAACCAATAAACCAAACGCTTCAACAAATACAGTATGGAAAGAGACACTGTCCTCCATCTGGCTGGATGGGCAGAAGGACATGGAAATCATCTCAGCAGCCCCAAATATTGCTTCACATTACTCACATAATTCCCTGCTGAATTACAGCACTGTGACACAATACCTCACACATCATCTCAGAAAAGCATACTTGCATTGAAATTATTCACTTGTTTGGAGAGTTATCCTGGATTTAAATATATAATACTATATCATCAGACCACCGACAATGACACAACATAAAAGGACTAAATCCAAGTTAAACATGCAGCCTGTGGGAACCCTCAGCACTTCTACTACTACGACAGCTCAGAACGAAGCGCGCAGGTTGCAAACGTCCCCTGAGCGTCCGTCCTGCAGGAGCCTCACAGACCCACTTTGACCCTCACAGACTCAGAGAGAGAAATCATTGTGACCATGAAGGCGTTACAGGTCGACAGAATTCCTTTTAAGCAGAAAACACTCTCACGCTCTTATTACTGCAGGTCAAGTGAGACTTACACACAGAACATGAAACAACATGTGGGGCGTTAATAAGACCGACCTATTTATAGTGCAATATAATATTGCACAGTTTAAGCCAAGTAGTTTCCGTTCTGTTGTCCTGCTTGATAACTAAATACTAAATTAATCACAGCAACACTGTTTGTTTGTGAACAGCGATGTGTCTTTATGTATTCTGTGTGTGTGACACGGAAACACAGACGAGCTTCCTGTAAAAGTGATGTGTTGTGCCACTGGAATCCTACAGGGCCAGGTAACTCAAGGAAGCTGTGACACAGGAGACTAAACTTAATCTCTAAAATATTCAGACCTGTTCAACTTTTAGCTGCTTCATGCCTGCGGAACAATTTATCAGAGCTGAAGATGAAGGCTTGTTTTTTTCAAAGTGTCTGGTGTTTTTTTCTTTTTTTACAGTAATTAAAAAATGTTAAACGTGCAACAGGAAATACCTGTTGAACATGAGTATCTATTACCAGGAGAATGTGTGTGTTCTCAAAGGAAATCCATCACTGGAGCAGCGGGTCTGTGGTGTTAGTGGTGGTGGGGACTCTGAATACACACTCTCTCTCACACACACACACACACACACACACATACACTCACACACGCACACAGTTTTCTTTCATAAAGGAACATAATTCAAATTATTAGGAAATAATAGATTGCATTTTCATTGATTAAAACAAATCATGTCATGAGCAGTTTTAATGGTGTATTATAAGCTGCTAGAGTGTAAACAAATCATAATTCATCTCTCATATCAGTTTTTATGTTGCTGTGAAAACATGCTGAAAACATGCGTCATGTGAAAACTGCTTCAAACAACTGAATTCATCATTATATTTCATGGGATGACATGTGAACTCATCACCAGGATACAATTTATCTTTCACCAAAGCGCCTGAACACAACGTTGAACCGTGAGGGGGACCGTACGCGCCTCAAGTAGATCCTCACTTTAAACACACGGCCGACACTGCCTTCCTTGTATTTATGAAATGTTTGGTATTGTTCTGCAGTTGGAATGGAAGGCCACTCTTAGTTATGTGCCGCTACTGAAGCTGTGAAACAAGCTTCCAGTGTGAAACATAGAGTGGCTCAGTCGCTGCATGATGCATTCAAAGAGCCAGATCGTCAAGGTCTCCTCCACAAGGCCCCTGAGGGGTTTACAAAGTAGCTGAATGCTTCTTCCAAGACTTCTCTTGAGGAGGACATTTATAGTTTCTAGTTGTTTCAACACATTACAGAAAAGTAGTGCAATAGTGGAGGTATCTTTAGCCAACATTGCTTTCCATGGTCTAGTATTCATGGATTGTGCTCTCAAAATGCAAGATACATATTTTAAAACTAAAAAGAAATGCTATAAGATAAAATATTGAATGTTTAAAAAAAAGGAGGATTGCATTCAGATAAGATCTGTGTGTGCTTCTGTCTCTCATTTGAGCACTGTGCTGCTAAAAATACCCTGGAGAGAAACTTCTGGTTTCTGTAATAGCATATTCGTTTCACAACCATCATCCTCTTTCTGTGTGCCTTCTGCATCACACACACACACACACACACACACACACACACACACACACACACACACACACACACACATACACACAGAGAGAGAGAAACAGTGACTTCCTGTTTCTAAAGTTAGTCTGCACCATAACATCCTCTCGGTTCATTTAGACGAGCAGAAGCTGCTATTTTAGTTGAAGGCTTCAGTGGTTCATTTCTGCAGCTTGAGAGTTACAGATGTCCTACAGCAGTATTTATATCCCCACTCTGGGCCTAAAATGTGCTTTGTTTATTGTTGGAGTGAACTGCACAGTGCTATTGGATGGAGTTAGGTCAGGTTCAGTGCTACCTACTATTTGTATACATAAACACTGGAAGCAGGCTGGAGGGATATGGCTGCTTGGATTCTCAACAAAGCAGAAAGAGCAGCAGGTCGCTATGAACAAACTACACACACGCACACACACACACACACACACACACACACACACACACACAACTACTCCTCCATGCTGGCCACCTTCACCACCTCTCTGTGGCTCCGACCCGTCCTCACATTTAGAGGAATCCACAGCTGTTGGGGACATTCTGTCTCTCTGCTTCCGAGCAGCTGGAGTATCAATCTCCGTATGTGTGTCTCCATATGAGTGTGTCCTTGTGTGTGTCCGTCCCATACGCGCCAAGATATTAATAGCTTGCAGTTGTTTCCTTTGAGTGTACACAGCAGGTCTTTGTGTTTGCATAAGTCAGATTTGCTTGTGCGACAGTTGAGGGTGCATGCACACTTGCATCAGTGCTGGCGTGTGTTGGTAGCAATGTATTATTAGTGCACATTTGTTTCTTTTGAAGGAGCACTGTGGCTCTTTGTGCCACTTTCAGTACATGCAACCATCAGGGTGTATTTTTAGTGTCACCTGTCAGTCACCACTTGTGTTTCTGTCAGGAATCATGCAAGTGCGCATGTGTTTTGGGACACTGAGTTGAATTGCTGTTTCTCAATACATTAATAGCATCACACCACTTGTTTTTATGAGTGTGTGGCATGAGTGCGTGTGTGTGTGTGTGTGTGTGTGTGCTTATAAGTGTATTAATAGCATTCCCAATTGCCCAAACATGCTTCTGTATGTGTATGTGTGTGCTCGTGGCTGTCAGCAAGCATTATCATGCTGGACTGCAAATGGGAGTTTTCTACAGCCAACCACTATGAATGTGAGCTGATGACATTTACAGGTTTATTTTATGGCAAAGTATTTCATAAACTAACTGATGAATTGCTTGGTATTGGTTTGCTAGAAAATGTCAGAAATGTCAATCACAATATCCCAGTGCCCAAAGTGAGGCCTTAAAGGAGCGCGGGAAAAGGACGAGGGGTCGCCAGCTCACTGTACCACCGTGTGCATACAAGTGTCTCTTTAGGGGGATTTCTCACAGCCAAAGCAGATGGACAATTGTTTAAATTGTTAAATATTTTCTCTCGTGGGTTCCAAAGGGTCATCTTGATCAGAGGAGGAGCTGTCATATGGTGTCACATGTTGGCATGAGACTGAGTACATACACAATATGTGTTGCTGCCAAAAGAACTTTCTGGCCCTGCTCTTCCCTCATGAGGGAGTGTGGACACAGGACAGTGCCGATCCACACCCTCAATCACATATTCATGCAGACCACAAACACAAATAATCAGCTCAACATTGCCATAAATTATGCAAACCAAGACGTGAGCCAACATTTAACCTGACAGGAACACTACCTGACTTAATTTATGCACTTCAAAAAAACGTGACTGATTCAGATCAGTGGTCTGTGCACCATCCCCACTTAAATGCATCCACCCCTGCTCTATTTACCTGTCCACCCATGCACCCACTCCCATGATGCACATGCAGAGGGAGGGTCCTGCTGCTGTGTTTTTGAGGAGCAGTTTGTATCAGTAGTCAGCTGAGCTGATCTTAAATCAGGAACAGGAAACGTGATGTTGGGCTTTGGCTGGTCCAGGACACTGTCCCATTGTCAGTGGCTCACACTGAGAGCACACCAGGCCATTTTAAAGGTCATCTGTCCTGGGAAAAGGTTGGTATTACCTTCACAACTAGCCCGCGGCACAAAGTTAAACCCAACATGGATATGATGGACATGAATGGAGGATGGCCCAATCACTACATGTGACTTTGTCCTTTTGAAGTCTATAAATGCAAAGGCCTAACAGGAAGGAGCTTCTGCAGCAAGCTGTTCTCTCAGTGTTTACTCAACTGGGGTTGAACCGCTGGCAGCTGTATAACTTGTGCTGACGTCACAACGTCTTCATGTATAGAATGTAGAAAAGCCCCACAGTCAGAAGGACAAGAACCATTTCCACATTTCTGCTGTTAAGAGGAATATTTTGCCTTTACTCTCAGATGATGGTGCTGAAGTTTCACTTGATCCTTTAGCCGTCGTGTTTTTATGACTGAAACAAAGCCCAACCCGGAGGCTGCAGCCTGTGGAGCAACAGGGCTGTAATGATCGACAGTTCGAGTACGATGACAATGTACAGTAGCATGAAGGGGTGATTATTATGACCACAGTCAAACACACACATGACTAGATGCGTCGTGTGCACGCTGCAGAGACAATCAGGCACACGGGCCGACATTTACCCATTCACAGACTCCTTTACAGTGGCCCACATGAAAATAATGTTACTGTATCCCCGGCAGCGAGGCTATGACCTCATCCCATCCAGAGAGGGAACCTGGACACATGAGAACAGTCTTCCTTGCATGATTATCGTGTGTGAGTGTATGTTTTATTTTTTTATGGACTAAAGGGGCTTGGGTGGGATCTAACCATGTTTACGACTTCCGTCATAATACAGCGCACACACTCAGACACACACTCGACCCCCCCGTCCAACAAACAACCAAACATGTGTTGCCGAGTCAAACTTTTCAATGACGTTATTGTCAGAATAGGACATTCTACACTAGCTCTCACAGTGAGGCCTTAATAGCATAATTACATCATTATTAACCCTATTTACCACCCTAAAATGGTCATGTTGCCAATTTGACGGATTAAGATAATTCGGCCGATAATTGTAATTCAAACTGCAGCATCTGACACCGGTACATGACCTCCGGACATGTACACTTATTCTGATCTTGGACATCATTAAGGCATTTTTTTAAATGGCTGAACTGAATTTCTTTAAAAAAAAAAAAAAAGAAGAAAGCACATCTAACTGCAAATGAAATATGAAACACTTGCTGCGCTCGACGCACGGCAGGAGAAGGACGTAGTGGATGGACCGTAACTCTACGTCAGTGGCGTGCTCGCTGTCGTGCACAGGGAAACAGGAGGGCAGCAGTCCTGACACAGTGAAAGCCTTTTTCAACAGATAGTTGGCAGCTTCCTTCACGGTGCCCACAGACACATGAAACATCGCCTACCGTTCACGCTACACAAGCGGGTCTGACAGCCGACTCCCGGGAAGGAAAGACCGCGTCGTTGTCATCTTGTTTTTTTTCTTCTTTTTGTTGTCAAAGTCCAAGTTTTAAACTCAAACACGTTGGTTCCCGTCAGCGCGCGCCGTACATGTAATCCTGTTCAACGTCACCGAAAACCTGCCCTCCTGTCCGCCTCCTGCTCACCGAGTGTCAGGAGCTGAAGCCGCTGTTCACGGAGCCGCTTCATCTGGGGAGCGCGTCTGTGCGAGGGCTCCACCTGCTGAAGGGTGCGGGGAGGATGCTGTGTGTGTGTGTGTGTGTGTGTGTGTGGGTGTGTGTGTGTGTGTGTGTGTGTGTATATATATATATATATAATCTGTGTTCATATATAAGTGTCCCAGTAAGACATAACAGCCTGACCATCAGGACACTGAAGCAGCTAAATGGAATTCAGCCATCATATATTTGATTAATTGCACGTCAACATGTATTCAGTGAATAGGTCTATAACTACAAACCTAACCCATCAGATATTAGAGTATAAATATAAGGTTCCCTTACATTCACTCATTACACTCAAGTATTACATTAATTATACTTACCACTTATTGCACCCCAGAGCCTCTGTGACTCTGGGGAACCCTTAGCAGAGCCACTGGTGTGATATATATATATTCACAAACTGAATACAGGTAATGCATTCAGTTTGTGTTATTATGTTACCTATTATCAGCTATGCTGATGATATCCAATTCAATTCAGTTTATTTTGTATAGCCCAAAATCACAAATACAAATTTGCCTCTGAGGGCTTTACAATCTGTACACATCCCTGTCCCGGGACCTCACATCGAATCAGGAAAAACTCCCCCAAAAATAGTGAAAACCCTTTTACAGGGAAAAAATATAAAGGGAAGAAACCTTCAGGAGAGCAACAGAGGAGGATCCCTCTCCCCGGATGGACAGAAGCAATAGATGTCATGTGTACAGAATCAACGTAACATAGTTACAGCACATTCAGTGAAAATCACAGAAATTATTCATGCAATGAGTAGTAGGCATGGACCACGACCCAGACAACCACGATCCACAACAGCAGACGGAGGCAGAGATGAGGGGCATCAGCAGGGCCGCCATGGCAGGGAGCAGGACCGGCTCCAGACAACCACGATCCATGGAAGCTTGAGGAGTGGAAGCACAGAGGCTCCCGAGAAGAAGTAGAGTTAGTAATGTGCATTAAAGAGACATTAATTCATCC
Organism: Cottus gobio; assembly: GCA_023566465.1. NCBI lineage: Eukaryota > Metazoa > Chordata > Actinopteri > Perciformes > Cottidae > Cottus > Cottus gobio. Next base: position 1,371,953 of record CM042222.1, read on the forward strand.
AGAGGGATAAAGACGAGAAAATGAGAGAGAACAGGAGAGAGGAGCTCATTGTATCCTAAAATGTTCCCCAGCAGTCTAGGCCTGTGGCAGCATATCTATAGGGGCTGAACCAGGGCCGACCTGAGCCAGCCCTAACTATAAGCACTATCAAAGAGAAAAGTCTTAAGTCTACTCTTAAATGAGGTGACTGTGTCTGCCCCCCGGACTGAAAGTGGAAGCTGGTTCCACAGAAAAGGAGCTTGATAACTGAAGGCTCTGGCCCCCATCCTACTTTTTAAGACCCTAGGAACCACAAGTAGCCCCACATTCAGTGAGCGCAGCTCTCTGGTGGGACAATATGGTACAATATGGAGCTTAATCCCTAAGACAGTGGTTCTCAAACTTGTTTTGTCAAGCCCCACTTTGGAGGACGAAAAATGTTCGGGCCCCACCGCCCCTACAAAATTGTAACAAAATGGTCCATGCTGAATTTTTATTGAAATAACGATATTTTGTGACTCCTCTATCTGTGCTTTTATTAATAATAGAACAAAGAAAATGTAAGTCACTTTCATGTAAACCAGATTGCTCCATCGGACAAAAACAAAGAAAACGTTCAATCACTTTGTTAGAACAATACAAAGTTGTGCAAAAAAGAACTAATATTTGGCAAAAATAGCTCATTGTAATAGCCTAATTAACATGTTTTGTACTGAATATCTTTTCAGGATAATAACAATAAAGTTCAACCTGTGAAAAACTAAATAAAACGAGTTAAAAATATTTGGCAATAATGAGTTTTACACTGCACATCTTTTCAAAACAACAATAACGTGCAACCCGTGCAAAACAAAACTAAATTAGTGCAGATATGAGCCTGCTTTCCACTACAAATCTTTGTAAAACGGGGTTGTAGATTTGATACGGCCACTCTCAATTCATGCTCAAAGTTGAGCTTCGATCTGTATTTTGTTTTGAGAGAGGCAACAGCAGAAAAGCCGATCTCACAGAGGAAGCTCTGCGCGTCATCACAACCGTCCGGCCCGGCGGTGCTGAATCAAACAGTTGCTGATCCACCTGAAGCAGCGCTGGCAGCAGCCGTCATTCAGACGCTGTTGTGCGGCTACGGATGATATTATGAACCCGGACACGGGGGCGTTTGATGGTCCGACATTAGAGGGACTTCCACAAGAAGTTTAAAGCAGAACTAGTGGTTAGTTTAATGGTGGATGGGGGAAACGGTACTGTTTTTACGGAGATAAGCCCCGCCCCCTTCTAGGGGCGAGTAAAGCCAGTAGCGAATGACGCAAATTAATCACATAAAGTCGAGTGACTAAACTCACGCGACTAACACACCATTAGGTCTACAAGTGTGAGTCGCAACTCGCAAAAGGATCTGTCGCGGTCGCGCATGCGGAACCGTAACGGCGTAATTTAAACCACAGATCTGAAAATGCAAAATGCATTCTGGGATATTGGCTGTCTCAAGTACGCACAATTCTCATCCTATGCATCCCCGGTAAAATGGGCGGATCAAATCACATCCGGGCATTTTCACAATTATTTAAAATAATAAAAAAAATAAAAAAAATAAATCTACATTTCCCCAACCCTCTCGCGCCCCACCTGTAATACCTCCGCGCCCCACTAGAGGGTCGCGCCCCACAGTTTGAGAACTACTGCCCTAAGATATGATGATGTATCACCAGTTAAGGCTTTGGAGGTGAGAAGAAGGACCTTAAATAAGATTATTGATCTTACAGGAAGCCAGTGGAGAGCAGCTAATACAGGAGTAATGTGATCTCTCCTCCTAGTCTTTGTTAGTACACGAGCTGCAGCATTCTGGATCAACTGTAGAGACCTGAGATACTTAGCAGAGCAGCCTGATTATACAGAGTTGCAGTAATCCAGTCTTGAAGTAACAAATGCGTGGATCAATGTCACTGCATGCCTTCAAGTCAATATGTGACCGATCCTTGAAATGTTGCGTAGGTGAAAGAAGGCAGTCCTTGACATCTGTTTCACGTGGGAGCTGAAGGACAAGTCTTGATCAAAGACAACTCCCAGATTCCTCACGGTGGTGGTTGACGCCAGAGCAATGCCATCAAGAGAAACAATATCATTCAATAATTGATTTCTGAGATGCTCTGGGCCAAGCAAAATAACTTCAGTCTTGTCCGAGTTCAACATCAGGAAATTCAGGTCATCCAGGTTTTTATGTCTTTAAGACACGCTTGAAGTTTAGCCACCTGGTTGGTTTCATCTGGCTTGATCGATATGTATAGCTGAGTATCATCGGCATAACAATGACATTGTATTGAGTGTTTCCTAATTACATTGCCTAAAGGAAGCATATACAAGGTGAACAAAATTGGACCAAGCACAGAACCTTGCGGAACTCCTTGACGAACACCAGCGTTCATAGAGGCTTCATCATTTACAAATACAAACTGAGATCGATCTAAAACATATGATTTAAACCAGCTTAGTGCTGTACCTTTAATTCCAATCACCTCTTCTAGTCTCCGTAGGAAAATGTCATGGTCAATGGTGTCAAATGCAGCACTAAGGTCTAACAGGACCAGAACAGTTACAAGTCCCCTATCTGATGCAACTAGTCATTCGTAATTGTCACCAGTGCTGTCTCTGTGCTATGATGCTTTCTAAATCCGGACTGAAAGTCCTCAAATGAACTATTGTTGTGTAAAAAGTCAAGTGATTTGCAACTACTTTCTCCAAAATCTTAGACAGGAAGGGCAGGTTAGAGATAGGTCTGTAGATGGTCAACACCTCTGGATCGAGAGTTGGTTTCTTGAGTAGAGGTTTAGTTACAGCCACTTTGAGAGACTGTGGCACATAACCTGTTAGTAAGGAACCCTTGATAATATCCAGCAGAGAGGTGCCAATCAAAGGCAAAACCTTCTTGAGCAGCCTCGTTGGAATGGGGTCCAGGAGACAGGTAGAAAATTTAGACGCAGAAACCTTTGAAGACAGTTGGTCCAGGATTATGGAGAAAAAGCCATCCAAACACACATCAGAGCCCACAGCTGCCCCAAAGGCCAGTCCACCTGAGGATAAACAGTCAGTAGTTGAGGGCAGGAGATCACCAATCCTGCCTCTGATAGCCAGAATCTTATTATTGAAGAAGGTCATGAACTGCTGAGATCTGTAGGAATACACAGCTCCACCGAGTTGTGACTCTCCGTCAGCCTGGCCACAGTGCTGAAGAGAAACCTGGGGTTGTTCTTGTTTTTCTCTATTACTGATGAGTAGTAGGCTCCTCTGGCATTACGAAGGGCCTTCTTGTAGGTTTTCAGACTGTCCCGCCACACTAACCAGGATTCCTCTTGATTGTTGGAACGCCATAAACCTTCCAGCTTCTGTGACTCTTGCTTCAGTATGCGGGTCTGAGGGTTATACCATGGAGCGAGCCTCCTTTGTTTGATGATCTTATTCTTTAGAGGGGCTATCGAGTCCAGTGTCATTTTCAGTCAGCCAGTAGCACCATCGATGAAATGATCAATCTGGGACAGACTGAAATTTACACAGGAGTCCTCTGTTTTATTAACACTTTACCCCCCATTTCCACCCCAGCAATGTTTTTAGCCAAAATTGCGGATGCTTTTTTTCTCACATTAAATCCTGATTATCTCCTCATTCACAAGGTCTATTTGAAAAATTTAAAAAGCTATAAAATACAGAAGACCCTTGTGAAGATAGATAATCATATTTTTTGCTGCACACAAATTACATTCTTGTGCATATCTTTGCGATGCTTTGTGTGAGTGGAATGGTTGGTATTGGCGGACTGTAGGCTCTAAGGATTCTAAAACCGTTGAGTTTAGCCTTCTAGCTAGTTCCTAACTTTTATAAGGTTAGGATATAAGGCTATCATTGCTAACATCCACATGAATATTAAAAATATTCATGTGGATGTTAGATATGACATTACAACTACATAAATATTATATGCATACATTCGTTCAACTTTGTTGTCCCTGTTTATTGTTTATTTGTTTATTTCTGTGTCTGTACGTTGAGAGCAACAGAGAAAAAAGTAACATTCCTTGTATGGAAATGCATACATGGCCAATATAGCTGATTCTGATAAGAATGAGGAGCATTATGCAGAGGGCGGAGAGTAAGAAAGAGAAACAAGTTTAATAAAGTTTTTAATATATATAACTGTAGATAATGGTAAATAATTATCCTGTGCAGACAGTGGTAGAGTTTAACGTCTATGGAATTGCTTTTGGCTATTTTCCAGAAAATATATCTTTCAGCAATGTGTACTGTTAAGTTCAAACCATGAGCGATCGCGTGAAGAGAAGTCCAGGATTCAATCAGTTATAATAAAAAAGTATTTAATAAAAAGATGATGATGAACAGAATATACAGTTAGGTCCATAAATATTTGGACATTGACACATTTTTCATTATTTTGGCTCTGTTTACCACAACAATGGAGTTGAAATGAAAAAATCAAGATGTGCTTTAAGTGCAGACTTTCAGCTTTAATTTGAGGGTATTTACATCCAAATCAGGTGAACCGTGTAGGAATTACAACAAATTAAAATGTGGCCACCCTCTTTTTAAGGGACCAAAAGTAATTGGACAATTGGCTGATCAGCTGTTTCAAGGTCAGGTGTGTGTAATTCCCTCGATATTTCATTTACAAGGAGTAGATAAAAGGTCTTGGGTTCATTTCAGGTGTGGTATTTGTGTTTGGAATCTGTTGCGGTCAACTTTCAATATTAAGTCCAAAGAGCTGTCACTATCAGTGAAGCAAGCCATCATTAGGCTGAAAAATCTAAACAAAACCATCAGAGAGATAGCAGACACATTAGGTGTGGCCAAATCAACTGTTAGGTACATTCTTAAGAAGAAAGAACGCACTGGTGAGCTCAGCTACACCAAAAGACCTGGAAGACCACGGAAGACAACTGTGGTGGATGACAGAAGAATCATTTCCCTGGTGAAGAAAAACCCCTTCACAACAGTTGGCCAGATCAAGAACACTCTCCAGGAGGTAGGTGTATCTGTGTCAAAGTCGAAAATCAAGTGAAGACTTCACCAGAGTAAATACAGAGGGTTCACCACAAGATGTAAACCATTGGTGAGCCTCAAAAACAGGAAGGCCAGATTAGAGTTTGCCAAAAAACATCTAAAAGAGCCTGTACAGTTCTGGAAGAACATCCTATGGACAGATGAGACGAAGATAAACTTGTACCAGAATGATGGGAAGAGAAGAGTATAGAGAAGGAAAGGAACTGCTCATGATCCAAAGCATACCACCTCATCAGTGAAGCATGGTGGAGGTAGTGTTATGGCGTGGGCATGTATGGCTGCCAATGGAACTGGTTCCCTCGTATTTATTGATGATGTGACTGCTGACAAAAGTAGCAGGATGAATTCGGAAGTGTTTCGGGCAATATTATCTGCTCATATTCAGCCAAATGCTTCAGAACTCATTGGACGGCGCTTCACAGTGCAGATGGACAATGACCCGAAGCATACTGCGAAAGCAACCAAGGAGTTTTTTAAGGCAAAGAAGTGGAATGTTCTGCAATGGCCAAGTCAATCACCTGACCTGAATCCAATTGAGCATGCATTTCACTTGCTGAAGACAAAACTGAAGGGAAAATGCCCCAAGAACCAGCAGGAACTGAAGACGGTTGCAGTAGAGGCCTGGCAGAGCATCACCAGGGACGAAACCCAGCGTCTGGTGATGTCTATGGAATCCAGACTTCAGGCTGTCATTGACTGCAAAGGATTTTCAACAAAGTATTAAAAGTGACAATTAGATTTATGATTATATTAATTTGTCCAATTACTTTTGGTCCCTTAAAAAGAGGGTGGCCACATTTTAATTTGTTGTAATTCCTACACCGTTCACCTGATTTGGATGTAAATACCCTCAAATTAAAGCTGAAAGTCTGCACTTAAAGCACATCTTGATTTTTTCATTTCAACTCCATTGTTGTGGTGTACAGAGCCAAAATAATGAAAAATGTGTCAATGTCCAAATATTTATGGACCTAACTGTAGTTCCCGGCCGGGGGTGTCTCGCTTCAGGCAGTCCACAGTCCACTTACAGTCATGCTGTAAGTAGTTAGCTGTCTGTGCGATTCACGAGAAGGGATAATCACCCTGTACAAATGTTCACGCAACTTGTTAAATACTTTCATTCGCTGAGCTCCATTGGTTAGTTTCCCAGCATGCAAGATAACATAACAATAACATAGCATGCTAATGGCTAAACCCTTCACAGGGGCGGAGCCCTACTCAGGTAAACAGTCCTACCTCTGGCTAGCTTTCTTACTTCCAGTGTTTCCGCCCTCCTCTGCTTCAACAAAATAGTCCCTTCTTACAGCATGCTTGTTACAACCCCTCACCACGTGCAACCTCCATTTGTCTATGCCCTCCATCTTTAATGTATTACATTCACACCCAACAGAAAACCCACAGTGTATTTCTACTATGCTGCAATACACATCTTCATAATCTTAATTAATATTCCATATTAATTATTATTATCCTTCATAAGAATTGTAATTTAAACATAGACATTCTTTATATACATGTGCAAGTTAAAATACACTATTACAACTCAACAGTATCTTTAGGACACACTTTTTTGGCTTCAGACAGGATATTTTTGATATTTTTGAGGGAAGCGGGGAGCCCAAAATGGAAAGTATGAGTATGAGAAAACTACAGAGCAAAACATATTTGAAATACATATCAGGCCAGAAGGCCTCAAATGTAATACCATTCTTAACATCCAATTAACAACAAATGTATTGTCTTTTGCAGCTGTGTGCAGCAACATGCAGCTGTGTGCAGCAACATGTTTATTTTACTGTATTATGTGCCTTCTTCCAGATGTTTCTTTATATTGCTATTTTGGGATCTGATCACCTGATGAAGCCAAAGGCAAATGTTCACATCCACGGACAATACAGTTTTATTCTATGGGACACAACCTTGGTCTTTATGCCAAGATAGACTTCTTTAGACCACACACACACACACACACACACACACACACACACACACACACACACACACACACACACACACACACACACACACACACACACACACACACACACACACACACACACACACAGCATACCACTGTGTTTATATACTTTCTAACCACTCCAGTCATGTGGTGCTGGGCAAAGATGAATAATTGTATCGATTAGTCACATGATTTTTCTGTGATTATGTGCACAATTCAACAATGAATGAAAAACTAGTGTATTGCACGCTTTATTTTTTTCTTATCAGAACATCATAACAGACACTTTAAGTTAACATACAATATATGAATCTGTTTTCTTTTCATGAACAGGAACCAGAAGAAACATTTGTCTTCCATCAGGGCAGCATAAACAGTATATGTTCAGTAGTAAGGGTCCCGTTAGAGGAGGTCTATGTTCAGTAGTAAGGGTCCCTGTTAGAGGAGGTCTATGTTCAGTAGTAAGGGTCCCGTTAGAGGAGGTCTATGTTCAGTAGTAAGGGTCCCTGTTAGAGGAGGTCAATGTTCAGTAGTAAGGGTCCCTGTTAGAGGAGGTCTATGTTCAGTAGTAAGGGTCCCTGTTAGAGGAGGTCTATGTTCAGTAGTAAGGGTCCCGTTAGAGGAGGTCTATGTTCAGTAGTAAGGGTCCCTGTTAGAGGAGGTCTATGTTCAGTAGTAAGGGTCCCTGTTAGAGGAGGTCTATGTTCAGTAGTAAGGGTCCCGTTAGAGGAGGTATATGTTCAGTAGTAAGGGTCCCTGTTAGAGGAGGTCTATGTTCAGTAGTAAGGGTCCCGTTAGAGGAGGTCTATGTTCAGTAGTAAGGGTCCCTGTTAGAGGAGGTCTATGTTCAGTAGTAAGGGTCCCGTTAGAGGAGGTCTATGTTCAGTAGTAAGGGTCCCTGTTAGAGGAGGTCTATGTTCAGTAGTAAGGGTCCCTGTTAGAGGAGGTCTATGTTCAGTAGTAAGGGTCCCTGTTAGAGGAGGCCTATGTTCAGTAGTAAGGGTCCCTGTTAGACAACAAATTGACTCTTAATTTAGACAGCGCTGCCCATTCTCACATGTCCTCTCCCAAACTGAACTCTCACTGTCTCTCTCTGTTTCCTCGTCCTGCTCATGGCCAAATCTTCTCCCTCTCTGCCAAAAATAAATTAATTCAATCCATGAAGATAAACCAATCTGTGACAAACAAACTCATGAAGCTGAGTTAGTGTTTCGACCCAGGCCGGTCCTGAGAGGGAGTCAATAGCTTTGCTGTTCACTTAAATTGTGTGGTGGAAATCCCCCCCCCCCCCCCAGCAAATAGAGTTTAACAGCAGATCTCCATTTCCAATAGAGAATGCTTGGTGACTGTTACATTTACAAATAATCATCAACCAGTTATTATTCATATCAATCGTATCAACATAGGTCTGTGAATTAATGCTGTAAATGTATGACACATGTTCAAATTTTATACAGTTGAAAATGAAACATAAAGGAGCTGCAGCTGAAAGTAAGTAACTATTTTGAGAAATCAAACTAAGGAGGAAAAGTTACTTTTCAGCGATGACCAGTTAAACTGGTAACTGAAACTACGGTAAGCAATACATTTACATTTGATTTACATGTACATTTTAATGCAAATATGTAAAGTCCCTGTAAAGTCTAAGTCCTTCACAACATTGAATGAAAAAGTGCCGTGAACAACATTAATTGAGCTTGTGATTCTCATGTAACCTATTGAGCAGGTATGCTAAACCATGGCACACCCTCTGCTTACATTAACTTTGAAATTCTAAAACACACTTTTTGCAATGATTCATTATCAATAACATCATGAGATACATCAACAATCACCTGCACCCAGAATGCACACGTCAAGACCTAAAGCCGATTAGATCGTATAAAATCAGAGCTTGAGCACTTACAGTTTTTTTCAATCGCTAACAAGTGCTTACCCATACTTCAGATACTTTTTCTAAACTCTTAACACAGACTCACACCTACAAACCACAATTGGCCTAATGGATAATTTTCTCCTCAAAAACACATTTTGTTAAATATATACTAACTCTTCATTTCTAAATAGAACACATCTTTCTCTGCACACACTAACTTTACCAAAACACTGGAAATCTGACTCAAAATGAAATTATTCTGTCAAAGAATAACTCTTGTTTTCACTTCACAAGGTCCTTCCAGTCAATCAAAGTACACCAGGTTTCAAAATACTGGCTATTGCTGACATTACAAAAACTGACTTTTATGTTTCAGTTTTACAGGTATTTGCATGCAAAACATGCAATCCACTGTTTGTACACTACATTTCTTGGTTGGGAACTGTATGTCCACATGTAATGTTCACATTCAAAAGCATTCCAGTAAAAACCAAATCAGTTTTTTTCCCTTTACTGTTTACTACAGGAGGTACAGTATAAATACTGTTTACAGTATGATAGAACAGAAAAAGTTTTACAGGATTGCTTACAGTGAACAAAATATCCATGAAACACACAAGAGCATTCTGAACAAAAAAACAACGGCAAAAAGTATTTTTCTGTTTCTGTTTCCAAAGACATCACTCCTCAAAGTCCTCCTTTTACTGTATAAGTAATGCCACTGAGTCTAAGCCAGACTGGAATCAGCTGTGGTTTGCCCAATTTACCCAACATAAATCAGCTGTGTGTCAATTATTCAATTGTTTGTTTATTATCAGCTGAGATATATTGTTTTAGAACTGATATCATTGCAGAAGAGGTTTTTAGACTGTATCTAAGGTTTGGAATATTGTTTTTGCCATTGTGGGATGTTGTGTGTTAACATTCGTAAATAATACAAAAACAATCCATAATTTTGTTGGGAGGTCTAGCTTGTCTGTTAAGAAAATGAAAGCATTGTGGAAATGTGTTCACTGACTGCATATTGTTTGAAAACGACATAAAATGTGTGAATGGTATGGCCACAAAAGACCGATGCTGTGCTAATTGTGTTTAGAGTTTTGAAAATGTGACCACTGTTTGGACAAACGCTTGGTAGCGCCTGAAAAAAACTGTAAAGGTTTGTTCTTTGATGTGTAAACAATGAAGATGCAGATTGTTTTAGTTTCTGTTTAGTTTTTGTGTCTTTAAAGTATTTACAAGTTTCAAGAATTGAGTTGTATCCGTTGCAAAAAAAGCTGCACTATTTCGACAGCGTCTCTGGCATCATATAGGAAGTGTTTGGATCTGTGGGCGTGTGGACCTGTCTGAATTATAGAGAGGGGGTACAGTGAGAGTATGAGCAAGATGCTTCAGAACAGTCATCCTCAAAATCACCAGATGCTCATAGAGATGCAATTTTATATCAAATCCCTGAGAGGATTTTAAAAGCCAGAGCAGGGAAGAGACACATATGGCAAACATGGGTAAGACTCCAAGGTGAGCTTTGTGGCCGGTAGGGCTCACTCCTCTTCCAGTCACAGGAAGCCAGTAGGAATGAGAAGAATGCAGTCAGGCAATGGTGATGGAGGGAGCAGCAGTTGCAGGGCAGATAGCCAAAAAGAGTAAAAGAAAGGGAGGCAGCCAGGGAAATGATAGGGAGACTGAAAAAGTGATTAGAGAGTGGAATAGGCTGGGGAGGGAATACGATGCACACTAGATGTACAATCAGCCAACCAGAATTTTCAATGTAAATATTCATTCATCCATTCATCCTCATTTATTGCACTGCGTTAACTGTTAAATGTGTATTGTTAAATGTTAAATGTATGCACCTTCCCGCCAGGACAAATTCCTTGTATGTGTAAACATACATGGCAATAAATGGTTCTGATTCTGATTCTGAGAATGCTCAATGGCGGCTTTTGTTGTTTATGCATGCAAGAGTAATTACTCACTCTGATATTGACAGTTTGAGGGGATAATGTGCGTGATATTGGAGGAGTCGCTGACAGAAATGCCACAGTACATTACTGTGACCCGTGGAATGTTAGGAGTTATCAGTTGAACAGAGTACCTGGTATTGGGTGGTGGGGTTGTTCCCATCCAGGGGCCATTCTACTTGACAGACACACACACTGCACCCTCAGACCTGCACAAAGAGCTCCTCTGTCTCTTCGTCTTTATCTCTTCAGATTCATTCATTTTTACTGCAACATTACTGTTTTGATTTAGTCTCCCTGAGTTTTCCTTTTCAACGTGCTGAGGCCATTTGTATTCCGCTATGACCCATCACCTGTTCACCACATGCCTCGTACCAACCGGCAGACAAAGTTCACTAGCTGGTTAACTTAGTGCAGCAACTAAAGAGCAACATTCCAGTAGATGCTGGAGACACAACAACTTTATAAGGTGATGTCAATGTTGTTTTCAGCTAGTACTGCACAGGCTGACACACAACATCTGTTAGTTTATTTTTAAATTCCCAGTTAATGTAGAATGAAGAAAAGACTAAATAAATTCAGGTATATATAGATCATTGTCTTATTTTTACATAAAAGCTTCATTGTGTATTTAAAACAGTGGTTGCTTTGCACAACTCATCCCACTGTGCGTGTTCAGGTAGGCCACACTGAGCGCCAGCTAGCAGCTGTGTGGGGACTTTGAACTCTCTGCTCGCTGTGCGGGTAGCATCTGTAGCGTCTGAAGCCTTTCCATCCCAGCAGCAAAGCAAAGTCAACCCACAAAGGGGATAAACAGCACTCAGCGCTCGCCTAGTTTCTCTGGAAACTGACTGTGATACTGTGAAAGTGTCGCTATACGACGCCTTCACACTGCTGTGCGCACACGTGTGGAAAAAGGTCAAAACCTATAGTTCAGAACAGTGTATGCCTCTTTCAGAAGGAATGGGACATGCCTTTTAAAGTATTATGTTAAAGTGAACGGACCTGAGCTGCTGTGAAGTTAATGCTCATTTTGCTAAATTCTTATATGTCTGTTGTTCTTTAAGCACTTGTATCGAGTGAAACGTCCAAATATTACGAGAGATCTAAACATAATGAGGATTTAACTCATGACCTGGATGTTAATGCAAAGGAATGTGGAAAAGGCAACACTGTATCGTTAACATTAATATTCATTAATATTTCCTTCCTCAATGATAAATTATAGTTTTGTCCTGCACAAATAAACTTCCACGTGGTTACGTCTCCATTAGAGCTGATTGTTGCAGTACAAATACTCTGCCACAGGGGGGCGATACACAAATAAATGTCTGCATGAGTTGTTTGTTCTGTAAACACTAATAACAGCCTGTTCAAGAGCTGGAAGTGAACTTACTATCCCCAAAATGCTCCTTCTTCCTCCCTGATGAAGAACCCTCTCATGACCCGAGCTGGCTCCACAAGAGGGGATCTCTCAGCCACACTACGTCTTTCAGTTTGGACAATGTGATGGAATAATGACAAATCCAAGTTCTTTGAAGAATCATTTTAGAGAAACCTTCATAACAAGTATTCTGTTCTATTATAATTTCTGATTAAAAGTTTCTAGATACAAACAAGGACTCCTTTTAGATATGTAGTGAACCTTTTAGAGAGGACGTAGAACTCCACAAGACAAATGTGACGTCTTTTAAACCAAAACACAAGACATTGTAACCAATCCTTGTGTGTCTTCAGCTGACACTTCAGAGGGAAAGTTTGACCCCCGAGGGCCTCTTCCTGCAGACTGCAGCATCGTAACCTGCTGCCCCTCGACCTTTACAAACCAAACAAACCCGGAGTTTCATCATTTATCAACATGACAGAAAAATAGACCATCAAGTTCATCAAGCTATACATGCAGTTTGGGTGCTAATAAAATGAAGTATGGCTTCAGGTTTCAATGTTTATCTTCCTGATTAGTTGCTGAATCTTTTGCTCTCTAAAATGTCAGCAAATAGTAAAACATGCCCATCATAAGTTCAGGTCCCTGAGATGGTCTTTAACTTGCACCCCAGCAATTTTTCAGCCAAAATTGCGAATGGTTTGCATCTCTCATACTAAATCCTGATTATCTCCTCATTCACATGGTCTATTTGTAGTACACAGAAAAGAAAAACAATACAATTAAAAGTTAATTTTTATTATCTTAACTAAATCAACGAACACTTTGTATGTATATAAAATAGTTTGATATTGTAGGAGTAACTGTCTGAAGTTTGGCTTTGATTGAGTGAAGTTAAGTTCTTCTAAAAAGTAGGGATGCACCGATGCCGATACCGGTATCGGTATCTGTGGTCGATACTGCGTTAAATACTCGTACTCGCATCGGTTTCAATGGCCGATACCAAGAACCGATACTCACTCAACAGTATTTCACTACAACAAACTGGTCGCGCTTTGTGGAGAAGCAACCCCGTGGCGGAGCCGGAGACACTCTTCTCTGTCTCAACTGTCTCAACAGTCTCAACTTCTGAGCAGCCAATCACGCTATCCAAGTTGTTTTGCCGTCCAATCAGATGGCCAGTTTGTCTCAACAGCAGAATCTGGAGCCGCCATCTTGGATCCTCGCTACGCAGCGCTCACTTCTTTCAATAGACAGGAGAAAAGTGAGACGCGAGTACAATACAAGACTTTATCGATATTGTGCTTATTAACCGGTGTTGCATACGTGTGTATGACATATTAGTGCTCATATTAGTGCTCTTGTTAGTGGCTGACAGCCCCGGAGTTACTTGTAATCAGTCCGTCCCAACGCGACGCAAATGTTTCGCGCGACCAGATTACATGTAAAGTCTATGCACAGACGCGTGTGGTTGCGACAGACGCAAATTTACGCCGGCGGCACGTTAGACGCGAGAGTTGAAATTTTCCGTATTTAATACATCTATAATTGAGAAGCTCTGCGCGTCATCACCGCCGTCCTGCCGGTTTGAATCAAACGGCTGCTGATCCACCTGAAGTAGCGCTGGCAGCGGCCTCATTCAGACGCTGTTGTGCGGCTACGGATGATATTATTGTAGCCGAGTGTCTGTTGTGTGTCTATATTTGTAATTCTAATAAAATGAAAACACGCTGCAGGGTAACTTGAACCACTTTTTTATCTCCTTCACACACGTATATCCCACAATTCCACTCTTTTCCTTTCCGTTTCTCCCTCCACAATAAAAGCACCGGAAACATAACTTGGAACACAGCTTCCTATATAATTGCTCGATACCTAATATTATCGCTTACATTATGAACCCGGACTCGGGGCGTTTTATGGTCCGACATTAGAGGGACTTCCACAAGAAGTTTAAAGCTTGGGATAGCCTTCTGTTAATTTTGTACTATAGGCTTGACATAATCTGCAGAGGATAAAATAAAATCTGCCTCCAAATTAATTGCACTTTCATGGAGACCAAATCTAAGAAGTATCGGTATCGGTACTCGGTATCGGCAAGTACACAAATAAAAATATCGGTATCGTATCGGTTTGTAAAAAATGGTATCGTTGCATCCCTACTAAAAAGTATTTTAGTTCAGTCATGTCAAACACTCACGTCAACTCCGCTCAAGCTAGAAAGTTCCCACAGTCCTCGGTGGTCACGGAACGAGGCTCGTTTCACTGCAGCCGGGTGCTCCGTGGCCTTAGCTGAGAAGGTAGCAGGAAGGCCTGGAATATTCATATTTTAGTCATAAGTAAGTCAATTTTAATATTTTTTGCTGGACACAAATTACATTATTGTGTGTATCTTTGTGATGCTTTGTCTAAGAGTGGAATGGTCCAACAACTGTTGAGTTTAGCATTCTAGCTAGTTCCTAACATTTTTAATCAGTTTTTAATCAGCATTCTTAGCCACTGTGGGGGTCACTTTGAGTCATACTTATGGTTTATGTTCATATGTATTGTGTAATAGTGTCATAAACATGACAAGTGAACTCATATTGACTTGTGAGGCCACAAGGGCTGGTTTTTATTGATAAGCTCTGAACCCCAAAATCCCATAGCCTCTGAGCCCCAAGCCCCCCAAAATGGGGACTCTGGCCAGTTGACCAAAACCACAGAGGTCATTTGAGAAGGAGGAACAAGAATATTTCTGCTGAGAAATAGTGCTGAGAATTAGTTAATTAGTGCTTAAAAATGCATTAGAATTAATGAATTATCAAAATGATTGCCCATTAACCATAGAACACTAACGTTAAAAATAGTCACACTATCTGTCGGGTATATTTCACCTGATACAATGTACCTGATAAAATATACTTCTCATCTAAACATGAAGCTACACAAAGACCCACGCAACTCAGACAAAAGCAACACAATGAAAATAATGTAACCAAAATCGCTCAGGTAAAAATCACCCGACGTTAGTGTTCTAGGGTTAATCAAATGGACTAATGAGACAGATCATTTCAATTCCATCCCTGAACTCTTGTTGCTCTTTGCTGAGATTCTGCCAGTGGATTCTGAGACATATTAAAATAATGAATTGGATTATCACATAATGTGCTGCTAAAAAGTTGAATTCCTAGAAATGATACAGCATATATACATTATTATATCTATATCTATATATATATAGATATAGATATAGATATATAGATATAGATATATAAGGTTGGAAAGGATGGAATCTTTCCAAGGTGAGTCTGGATTCCTTTATCAGTATTAAACTCCCTAAAACAGTAATGTGTGTTCTTCACAGCAGGGACATGGCCAAATAAACCATGCACGTCATCAGTATAACCCCATTATTTTCAGAGAGAACACGTAGAACTTACAGTCTGATTTATTGCCCAACAAACGACAAGCCTCTAAAAACAGAGCAGCACATGGAGAGTAAAAATAGAGAGAAAGTTTAGTGTTTTGGGCGAAAAAGGCTGAGGCAAATATTTCATCTTATGCAGCAAGATATATGGAACGTGTACAAAAACAAGGAAGGATGGCGTGAAAACCTCACCTTGTACCCTTATATAAACTTTCTAATTGATTTCCACAAAAAGTGCATGAACAAGCAACATTGGTGTTCCTGCTTCAAAGTAAGTTATTCAGTGCAGAGCACCGCCTTTTGTGACAGCACGTTAATGGACTCTCTCTGGGAACCAAACGTCTCGCTCTATACATCTTTCTGTGCTCGTCTACTCTGAGCATTTGCACTGCAATAGTTTTCCTGGACAGACCACCTCTCCAGGGTGGGTGCATGGGTCTGTTTCCAATTTTCTCCCCTTTCCCGTCCTGAAAAAGGACACTTCCAAAACCAAACAAATAAAACCAAACAAATAAAACCAAAGAAACGGTACAATTGTTTTGTATTTTTTTGTGCTGTTTCGTACCACAATGTTCTTCCTGCACATTTTTGATGTTGATGTGACCGTGAAGCGTTTGCAGTGCTATAAATGCAGCCGCTCCACTGAATCCAGAACAAACCCAAGCTTCTCACACTGAAGCCAACCCAAACTGACCATCTGTCGGTCGTAACAATGAGGATGGACCAAAGAAACACTGCAGGTAAGAGCCCCTCTATGGAGCACAATATGTACACAATATATAGTAATTTAACAACACAGCTTTTACAACCTTTCACTGAGAGATACATGATGTGTAAATGTGCAACAGCACCTACCGGTGTTGGGTGCTGACATCCAGTGAGAGCTCCCTCAGCAGTCAGTCAGTCACAGAAGATAGATCCTGCAGCACTGCAGCCCGGCAGTGCTCTGACAGACGGAGTCACATCAGCCCTCCTACTCTGCTGCGTCTTAAACTTTCTCTCATGTTAGTTCTCTCTCTCTCTCTCTCTCTCGCTCTCGCTCGCTCTCTCTCTCTCTCACTCTTAATCACTCGCCACAAATTCTCTCTTTCAGAGAAGACACAGTTGGTCTGCCCTATCAGCCCTCTGAAACCTTTTGTCTGTGCTGCCGTGCACCCGAAACTCCAGGGATGGAGGGTGTGTGTGTGTGTGTGTGTGTGTGTGTGTGCATGTGTGTGGGCGTGCGTGCGTGTGTCGGAAAGTAAGAGAAAGAGAAAGAGACAGATTGTGCAGTCGCTCGTCTGACAGACAATAGCAGGAAGTGCAGCTTTAGGATGGACGAAGTGCGCTGGACAGAAATAGGAAAGCTGCATCAAGCAAGCGTTAAAAATACTATGACGGTAGTTTTACATTACACACAGCCCATTAATACTGTAAACAAAAACATGTCATCTCACTCCCAGGGCGTCAATGCTGGTGACTTGTCACGGCCGTCCTGGTCTCTGATTCCTCTTCAGCATAATGTTTAATCGAGGCTTAAACCCATCTGCAGTACAGTAGTGTTTCAGATGTCTGGTGAATTATTATATCTGGCGACTTTGCTCGGGAGTGGAGGATGGATGAGTCAAACACAGGACCTTCACCCAGGATATCACTGTCCGGGTCCGATGTGAAACCAAAACTTGATGTAGAGTTATTTTAAGTTACGTTGATCTGACCAAGTCAAGATTTTGACAAGTTTTTGCTTAAACATAACAAAGTCTTTTTGTTTGAATTAATGATGTTAACGTGTTTACTACATCAGACCAAACGTCTGTCTGTGACGAGTTGGGAATGAGAACAAGAGCTTTGATTTAACAGCATAATTTACAGATATATTGGAAGCACTTTATAATAAATACACGCTATTTAGCATTAGTAAAGCACGCGTAAACACTTAATTCATCATTTATAAAGCATTGTTCCAAAACTAACTCATTAGTAACTCATGCAATTCATAAACACAGTTATACATGTTTCATTCTTGATTGATAAGCTTGACTATTATGCGTTTCATGATTGGGTTTTCATACTTTAGAAATGATGGATTACCCATAAGGGCTGATAGATAATTATTAAGATAATTTATAAAGTGTTAGTAAATGATAAAACAATTATTTAAATGTAATGTATTTATACATGTATTTATACATATAATGATTTAGATATGCACTAATGGTTAGGGACAATGTTAACATTAGCTTTAATATGTCAATTCATGATTAATTCAGGTAGTTACTAGTCATTAGTTGTGTTTGTTGTAAATTATTATTTTTACCAGTTACAACTCATGGTGCTTATCAAAGACATACAACTTTATGACGCAACCGTGATTATTTTACACTACAATATGTATTCACTCTTCCAACATTAATAATTAACTAATACTTTTGTTTGTTTTATTGTGAGCTTAGCTCTGCTGACATACTGACAACCTGCTTTGATTATTCCTGGTTGCATATTAATGTAAGAAACAAACACAGGTTGTTACTTAATGATATCAAAGCAGATATTTTCTAAGGCGGAACAGACAAGTTACAGCTACTGGTTTTCTCACAGGGTTGTCTGAGATCTGATTCATTGATAAAAAATTACAAAATAAGAGAGCTCAAAAATAATCCTGTGTTTACTGCGTTGAAATGCAACATAACATAAGTCCTGTGATGAGAACATGTATTTCACATTTAAGTAGTTTGGCCATGCAAATGCATCCCCAATGTGTACACTATTTATTTCTAGGGGAACCCTTAACCACTGTTTGCTTATTTGGTACCTTTGCTTAAACATGGCCATACGCTCTAGATCTGATCTTCAAATTTTTGTTTTGTTTTTATCGTTTGATCCGTGTGGACTTCAGGGATGCTCGCTCATGTTGTTCTCTGCACGTTGAAGAAATGCAGCTCAAAAGGTCGACAGGCATTCTGACCTCCAGTGTTGTGTGGTCTGGCTCTCTGCTAGCAGCTATGGATTAGCTTTCTGCTTCAAATGTAACTTCATCCTTTGGGAAAACATACTGACCAAAGGAAACTCATGTTTGGGGGTTGTGACCCTTTGTCCTCGTGGCAAGTGAGAGGAATTCTGAGGTTAGCGTGCCTCGGTCTCGGTTTCACCTCAAACAAACCTTCTCAAAAGTGGAGGATTCTGATGTGAACATTTCACATCTACAAACAAAAGGTTTGAAGCAACAAATTGATGGCTGCAGTTGGATGCACGCCCTGCCTTATTAGAACAATAACATAGTTATGATTTAAAGAAATGCTAATTTCTGCTTTTCAACATTTTCAATCAGTTTTCCGGATATCCAACTTCTCAGAATTTCCACTTCGCCAACATGAGAGCATCTGGGTTTTAATATGCATAAAAGGAACAACCTGCATTAGATGAACCCACATTTCAAGCCCTGTGGATAAAATTCCTCACAATCTGGTGTAATCAATTTTGAGTTGGTTACTCACTCCTGCTCCACATCCACAGAGCTAACGGTTCCTTTTGGAGCACAGAGAGGAAAAGGAGACCCAAAAAAAGACGTCAAAGCTGATAAGAAGCAGGTTGGGAGTCCTTGAGGAATACAATGGGAATACAATCATCTGGAAACGCGAGGTGTACGCAGGCCGTTTAAAGTTCCGAAAGATTAGCTTGAGGAGGAGCAGGAGGAAAGGCGGGCGTCTTTATCTGCCAGACCAGTAGAGACAGATCACAAGAAGGAGAACAAACTGGAAATGTCTTATCAGCATGAGAATGAGTATCATTTTTCCCTTGCTTCAGTGTCAGAGTTGTGTCATGTTGGCTTTAGTTCTGGGCATCATTTGAGATGATAGATGTTTTAATAATAGTGCAAATGCATTCTTTTTTTTTACTGAGATACACATGAACAACATGCACAACTCTTTTTTAGCTGCTAAATGTTACCTAATCAAGTTCAAATGAGCAACAACGTTGCAGAAAAATTGGCAAATTTAAATCTTTAAGGGTTAAAAGCTGACAGTATTATTTATTTTTGTCACTGTCAACAAATAAACAAAGACCAGAATCAGCCTTGTGATCGTCCTTCTCTCCTCTTCCCTGTGGATGCCAGTTAAAGCCCATTTGTTCATATGAAGACGTTGGTAGAAGCAACTCATAAACCTTTATTGTAAAACAATAAACAGGCTTAGTTCCCCTGAACAGATAGATAGGAAACTGTATTAATCCCCAATGGAGAAACTAATTTTTCACCAATCACACAACAATACACTCATACAGACAACAAACAAAGTTCACAGTGCACAGCAGACAAAAAACACATCACAAAGAACAAACAACACCAGAAAATGCTAGGGATGCACCGATGCCGATACCGGTATCGGTATCTGTGGTCGATACTGCGTTAAATACTCGTACTCGCATCGGTTTCAATGGCCGATACCAAGAACCGATACTCACTCAACAGTATTTCACTACAACAAACTGGTCGCGCTTTGTGGAGAAGCAACCCCGTGGCGGAGCCGGAGACACTCTTCTCTGTCTCAACTGTCTCAACAGTCTCAACTTCTGAGCAGCCAATCACGCTATCCAAGTTGTTTTGCCGTCCAATCAGATGGCCAGTTTGTCTCAACAGCAGAATCTGGAGCCGCCATCTTGGATCCTCGCTACGCAGCGCTCACTTCTTTCAATAGACAGGAGAAAAGTGAGACGCGAGTACAATACAAGACTTTATCGATATTGTGCTTATTAACCGGTGTTGCATACGTGTGTATGACATATTAGTGCTCATATTAGTGCTCTTGTTAGTGGCTGACAGCCCCGGAGTTACTTGTAATCAGTCCGTCCCAACGCGACGCAAATGTTTCGCGCGACCAGATTACATGTAAAGTCTATGCACAGACGCGTGTGGTTGCGACAGACGCAAATTTACGCCGGCGGCACGTTAGACGCGAGAGTTGAAATTTTCCGTATTTAATACATCTATAATTGAGAAGCTCTGCGCGTCATCACCGCCGTCCTGCCGGTTTGAATCAAACGGCTGCTGATCCACCAGAAGTAGCGCTGGCAGCGGCCTCATTCAGACGCTGTTGTGCGGCTACGGATGATATTATTGTAGCCGAGTGTCTGTTGTGTGTCTATATTTGTAATTCTAATAAAATGAAAACACGCTGCAGGGTAACTTGAACCACTTTTTTATCTCCTTCACACACGTATATCCCACAATTCCACTCTTTTCCTTTCCGTTTCTCCCTCCACAATAAAAGCACCGGAAACATAACTTGGAACACAGCTTCCTATATAATTGCTCGATCCCTAATATTATCGCTTACATTATGAACCCGGACACGGGGCGTTTTATGGTCCGACATTAGAGGGACTTCCACAAGAAGTTTAAAGCTTGGGATAGCCTTCTGTTAATTTTGTACTATAGGCTTGACATAATCTGCAGAGGATAAAATAAAATCTGCCTCCAAATTAATTGCACTTTCATGGAGACCAAATCTAAGAAGTATCGGTATCGGTACTCGGTATCGGCAAGTACACAAATAAAAATATCGGTATCGTATCGGTTTGTAAAAAATGGTATCGTTGCATCCCTAGAAAATGCCATAAGAAACACAACACATGACCGACATGCTAAATCTAACTAAAGGTGTTCATTAAAAATATAACTACTGCTGGAACCAAAGACCTTCTGAGTGGTTCAGTAGAACACGTTGGCATCCTGAGTCTCACTGAAAGAACTTCTGAGTCCATTAACAACACCGTGGAGTGGATGGCCTTCAAACGAAACAATCGTTTTTAACTTGGCCCTCGATCCTGTTTTTCCTGTTGTTTTTATCATCCGCAGTAATGCCGCCCCCCAGCAGAGCACAGCGTAGAAGAGACACTAAGGTCCCCTGATGAAAACAAGAATAAGCTTTCTGCTGATGTCAAAGATCTAAGCTTCCTCAAGAAGAAAGGCTTGACTGAGCCTTTTTAAATACCACATCAGTGTTCTTTTTCCAGGTTAATTGACTGTCCAGATAGACCCTGAGATATTTATGACTGGACAATTTCTATCTGTTGACCTGCAATTATCACTGGGAAGACCTCCTCCTTCTTCCTTCAGCTGGACACAAACAGGAGTACATTTGTTGTGGACTATTTTCAGCCGCCAATTTTTACACATTCGGTGGTTGGTGAATGCGATTTACTCAGATTAGACTTCAGAGCCCATGTTTGTTGTATCAAAGGGACAGTTGACCAATGGAGGTCCATATCAGGACTTGGGTAAGAAAATACTTGCTAGTATTTAATTCGTCTTTCATGGGAATAAAAAAAGACTTTTCCTTTAGATAAACAAGATTATGAATATGGCAAAATATTTGCTTTTTTTCTTTTTAAACACCGAAACAACAAATACAACAATTACTACTGATGCTGTCTACAAAGGTTGACAACTTATATAAGTAATATGTAGGTCGTGATGACTTCTGAGAGAAATACACAAACTGTGTCAATTGCACTCTCACACTTCCCAGAATGCCGGCTGTTTGTTGAGCTGATTGCCCGAGTGGCGAGCCATCTCCCACAGGAAGGGGAGTTTCCTGGAAGGTCACGGTTGTTCCAGCAGACCAAACACTGGCTAATTACCTTGTTGTTTGTCAGGTCTGTGCCTGTTTTTGTGTTGCACTTTGCCTTTGTTTAGCATTCCCAAGTATATTACCTGAGGCTGTGGCCAAAAAGATGTGGAGGATGGGGAGGGAAGTTTGTAGAGTGGGAGACAAAGGAGGGGGAGGTGGAGCGCTGAAAGCATGAAGGCAGCGGTTGCACGGTGGATGCCATGATTAGGCCATGAAGGAGCCCCTCATCTCTCAGGCTAAAAATAACCGGAGTAGGAAGGTGCTGATGGTACCGCGGGAGGGCCAGAGGGGACAGGGCGAGTAGGGCCCACAGTAATTGGTGAGAGGCAAACAGCTGGGGGAGTGTGTGTGTGTGTGTGTGTGTGTGTGTGTGTGTGTACAACATGCAGCTGTACTCTGTCTTTCAGGCTCTAGATCCCTCTCAAATTGTTACATTGCCTCTTTCTCTCACAAACACACACGCACACAGCAGGAAGGAGAGTAATGGGTCCCTGACAGCCAGAGCCCTAAAGAATGAAAGAATGTGCAACATGAGGCAAGGGAACAGCTGTATGGGGGGGGGGGGGGGGGGTTGGGGGTGTCTGAAATTCAATCAATTGAAGCAGTGAAAATTATGTGATTCTCTCTATTCTTATCATGAGTCCACCTAAATCATTTTCTACAATAATGATATGCTGTGGTGTACTAATAACACTGTCATATAATTATGAGCCGTCTGATTGCATTTACTCGGACATGGCCAGGAATGTAATGAACACATCCAGAAGTTTCTTAAGCTCCAAATAAACTTTACGAGCAGCGCGGCATGCAACCACTTTCCTGATGTTCTCCGCATGGCTGCCACTGTACAGACATGTAGCACTCGCAAAAAAGCACAATGCCATGAATACAGTCTGTGAGACTCAATGCTCGGCTGCTCTGTGGTGTTCAATGTACGGCTCGAGAAGGTCTCGTAAGTAATCGATAGCGCTCATACAGGAAGTCATGATGTGATAACGGATCTTGACGATCTCGTAGAACTCTCTCCCTATCAGTGGCGATTCTAGAAAATTTTACATGGGGTGGCAGAAGGGTGGCAAGTTGAAATGCAAGGGTGGCATGTTGAAATCCAAGGGTGGCATATCACACACACACACACACACATGCCTGGTGTCTATATATATTTATTTATACAAATCCAGATAGTGAAAACAGACAAGAGCAATGGAATAGCTTAACAGTTAAGTTACATACGTAATGAAAATAAAAACTGAGAAAAAACTGCTATAACATTTTCTGTCAGTCCACCTTACTGTACTAAAGACGTTAGTAAGACGTTGGTTAGCTAAGCTAACAGTGGTAACGTCAAGGCTAGCTAGCACAAGCAAGCTGTATAGCGAGCTAGCTACTGTATGCTACCGACTTTTGCAAGCTAGCAATTAAATAAACGATTGAAATTACAACGGAACTGTCTATCACATATGACCACCCATCACATTTTCTTGATTCACGATTCAGCAGTACTGTACCTTCTTTCATCACTGGAAGCCTACAGTAGGCTTGTCTCCAGTTAGTTGCGGGAGATGGGCAACCACGGTGACGAGAGCAAAGCGGACTCATGGACTCAACCATTTTACAGGGGAGGGGGAACTTAAATATTTTAGAACAAGTTACCAAAGAGATCAACAGCCTAAGTAGCAAAAATATAATACCATTATATAAATGTATAGTATATTATAGGAGACACTTCTGACAACCTGGGTGGCAAGTGGGGTGGCAAGCAATTCTTTTAGGGTGGCAGCTGCCACCCCTTGCCACCCCGGTGGTTTCGCCACTGCTCCCTATAAAACGCTAATCTAACTAATATCGCTCCTTCAACGGGATCTCTGATGAAGGAGCTGCCATTAGTTTCCGGGGTAGTAGCAAACTTATCCAGCTTACTGAAGTAAGCCTGCGCTGTAGCAGGATCAAGTTTATGGATGTGTTGATTTTGCCAAACTTGCTTTGTGGAACCGAAAAGCCAGAGTTATGTAATCTTATCCTGAAAATTATCCTGCTAACTCAGTAAGCCAGGTACTAGGTACGGGGCCCTGGCCAAGATATACATCTGTATAAGTTTCGGTGTCTTTTTTACCCTCTGTATTTCATGCCATTCCTATTTTTCAGAAGACAAGCTACATTTTTCTTCAGCGTATGCACAACGATTGGGGAAAAAATAGCATGAAAATAAAAAACAGCTCTGCAAAACAAACAACCCGATACAGCCAGAAGACCCAACAGCATACTTGGATCACACTGTTCAGAGAGTTCTTCACTCCTTGAGAAGTCCCCTCCTCCTCGCATCTCACGTATCACGGTTGTGTGCGTTTGTGTGTGCGTGTGTGTGTGTATGTGTGTGTGTGTATGCGTGTGTGTATCAAGTAGTACAGAGCTATATTACACGGTGCACCTGTGTGCTGGCGGAAATGCAACCCCCTGCCACCACAAAATACACACACACACACACGTTAGCCACCTGCACTGCCTCTATCTTGTAACACTTGACTTGTTGCTCTCGCTGGAATTGAGTAACTTGTCAGCTCTATTTTCTTTTTTTTCATGTGGAAATTAGGGAAATTAAATATTAGACTTTTAAAAGCAATGCATTTAGTAGGTGACCAAAAGGTTTATTTAGGAATCATTGTCTATGTGGAATGAAAACATGTGAGAGAATAAGAGCGGGAAGTAGTTTGTGTGCAACTTTAGTTACAAAACTGACATATTTAGTGAAATTCTCAACATTTTGCTTGAACCTGCAGCATATAAAAATGACCCCATCAGATTTGATCTATAATACTGCATGTTTACAGCCCATGTTGTCTTCCACCCTCTGTTGACATCCTGTGTTTTTTGTCTGTTTCTCTGGTGTACTGTATGTAGGCCGGCGTGACCACAGGGCTGATGAGGAGGCCGACAGGTGTCCCCCTGCCTCCAGCTGTGATCACAAACACTCTCTGTGGTTTTTACTGAGAAAAGGCCTCTCTGCAGAGGCATGACCACACAGAGATGCTCACTTTATGCACAAAATCAAACTGTGTGAATACATATGTATATGTAGCCTGTCAATGAGACACCACATTGTACGCAGTGTAATGAAGTGGTATGCATTCATTAACATCACATTATACACACACATCCATCCCGCAGATATAAAACCATCATAAAATAACTTGCAAAGTGACCTGGTCTGCAGAGCCATGGTCCCACTGCAGACACACACACACACACACACACACACACACACACACAATAGCACACACACTCAGTAGCACACTTTAATACAATATGTGTTCTCTGGTTTATCCACAAAGCTGTTCATCTGACATGTGGCTCATCTTACAGAAAGTTGTCTGTGCTGTTCACATCTGTGTCTCAGACAAGCCGGAGTTGTAGAATGTTCAGGAAACCACAAAGACACCCGACTCGTTGCACTACACAATTAAATTCATATTCACACACGTTTCTCCACTATGAGAGCATGCTCACAATGACATGCTAATGCTTAGCAGGTATCATAATGATCATGTTCACCATCTTAGTTTAGCATGTTAGCAAGCTAACATTAGCTAATTATTTTAAACCACGATAAACCTTGTAACCTGATGATGGTGCTGGATGATTGGTCAGGAGACTAAACTCAATAAAAAGGGGAAATAAATATGTTGTGCCAATCCATTTAATAGATGGTAAAATATTTGATCTGTTGTGGTGAAAGGAGAACAAGTTACAGGTTCCACCTGGTGACCTGGTGCAGCCAAAACAACCTGGAGCTCAACGCTCTGAAGACAGTGGAGATGGTTGTGGACTTCAGAAAGATCTCAGCCCCACCACCCCCTCTCACCCTGTGTGACTCCCCCGTCAAAGCTGTGGAGTCCTTCCGCTTCCTGGGCTCCATCATTACCCAGGACCTCAAGTGGGAGCTAAACATCAGCTCCATCTCCAAGAAGGCGCAGCAGAGGATGTTCTTCCTGAGGCAGCTGAGGAAATTCAACCTGCCAAAGACAATGATGGTGCACTTCTACACTGCCATCGAGTCCATCCTCTGTTCCTCCATCACCGTCTGGTACGCTGCAGCCACTGCCAAGGACAAGGCCAGGCTGCAGCGCATCAT
This sequence comes from Cottus gobio, assembly GCA_023566465.1. NCBI lineage: Eukaryota > Metazoa > Chordata > Actinopteri > Perciformes > Cottidae > Cottus > Cottus gobio. The sequence continues at coordinate 1,398,326 of CM042222.1, forward strand.
TCGCTCTGCCGAGAGGGTGATTGGCCGCAATCTGCCGTCCCTCCAGGACTTGTTTGCTTCAAGGACCCTGAAGCGGGCGAGGAAGATTGTAGCTGATCCCTCTCACCCTGGACACAAACTGTTCGTGTCCCTCCCCTCTGGCAGGAGGCTGCGGTCCATCAGGACCAAGACCTCACGCCACAAAAACAGTTTCTTCCCGTCTGCAGTCGGGCTCATCAACAGAGCCCGGGTCCCCCACTGACTCTAATGACTCTGTCACCCCCAGACAATTCCCACCGGACACTCCCCTGCACATAGCCTTATATTTGAATACACTTGACACTTTAACATTACACTTGCCACTTTCACACAACACTTACACTCATGCACATTCCATGCACTTTATCTTATTTTTGGTATTTTGATATGCTGCTGTTTCAATGTAAATATTCATTCATCCATTCATCCTCATTTACTGCACTGCGTTAACTGTTAAATGTGTATTGTTAAATGTTAAATGTATGCACCTTCCCGCCAGGACAAATTCCTTGTATGTGTAAACATACATGGCAATAAATGGTTCTGATTCTGATTCTGATTCTGAATTTTATCAACAAAAACTATGACAGAAAATACTTGTTGACGACATCACCAACAAACAAAATCTAGATGTTCATGTGAAACATGGACGAATGGATCAATGAGCAGTTTTAATGTAAAGTCTTATTTCCAATAAAGTCAGCACACTTAGCACAGATGGTGCAGAAATATGATTGCTGCTGCGAGACATCTGCTGGTCGAACTTGTCCCCTGGTCGCACACACTCTCCAGCGCTCTGTCACAGAGTCTCTGCAGAACAATGTCCTGGCCAAATGCAGAACAGTTGTGGCTTCAAACACAGTCCAGCAAGTGCTGCTGAATTAGAACAGCAACAAATTGAACATGGACAAAAGAAGGAGTCACTTGCCACTCTAACAGGGACCCTTACTACTGAACATAGACCTCCTCTAACAGGGACCCTTACTACTGAACATAGACCTCCTCTAACGGGACCCTTACTACTGAACATAGACCTCCTCTAACCGGGACCCTTACTACTGAACATATACCTCCTCTAACAGGGACCCTTACTACTGACCATAGACCTCCTCTAACGGGACCCTTACTACTGAACATAGACCTCCTCTAACCGGGACCCTTACTACTGAACATATACCTCCTCTAACAGGGACCCTTACTACTGAACATAGACCTCCTCTAACAGGGACCCTTACTACTGAACATAGACCTCCTCTAACAGGGACCCTTACTACTGAACATAGACCTCCTCTAACAGGGACCCTTACTACTGAACATAGACCTCCTCTAACGGGACCCTTACTACTGAACATAGACCTCCTCTAACGGGACCCTTACTACTGAACATAGACCTCCTCTAACGGGACCCTTACTACTGAACATAGACCTCCTCTAACGGGACCCTTACTACTGAACATAGACCTCTAACAGGGACCCTTACTACTGAACATAGACCTCTAACAGGGACCCTTACCACTGAACATAGACCTCTAACAGGGACCCTTACAACTGAACATAGACCTCCTCTAACGGGACCCTTACTACTGAACATAGACCTCCTCTAACGGGACCCTTACTACTGAACATAGACCTCCTCTAACAGGGACCCTTACTACTG
>CM042222.1:1402500-1436364 GCA_023566465.1 Cottus gobio
TGTGTGAGTCAATCCTCGCATGCAATGCTACCGTTAACAGTGAAGCAGTGACTTACACCTCATGAATGCTATGTCTCAGAATATCTCATACGCAGGTTTATTGATGTTCTGTATGTATGTATTTTCTCTCTGTCTCCACCTTCAGAGCAAAGAATGTTATTTTGCCCCATGGAGAGCCGGAGAGTAGAGAAACATCCACAGGCCATGCATGCGTTCCTCACATTCTGATCCCAAACCACATGGTCGGTTGAACCCAATGATATTTGGATTACATCCAACATCCAGGCGAGATAAGTGGGCACAGAATCAGTAGAAAAGTGAGAAGAGGACCTCTCTCTCTCTCTCTCTCTCTCTCTCAGAGAGAGATTAAATGCATAGCATGAACTTTACATTACTGATTTTTTTTGCTTTGTTTTCTCTTCGTGACTGACTGTTTAGTTTGAAATATAACTGTGTGTGTGTCTGTGTATCTGTGTGTGTGTCTCACATACAGACGTACACAAGATATGCACACAGAAAACCACCTCTATTAGCGTGGAGCGCTTGGAGTTGCAGTATCAAATTCTGCCCGTTACCCCATATACCCCCATAGACAGAAATAAATGAGGACCACCCTATTGTGCGTGTGCTCTCTGCTGTGTGTGTGCACGTCTTTATCTCGTGCTCATGGTAGAGGCTGCCTCACCCAGAAGCCTAACCAACTGTCCTGGAGCCACCCGGTTTACAAAGAAGGAGCACAAGCATCCAGAGGGGCAACATTTTTAATCATACCTGTAGGAGCTACTTATTGATTTATAAGTTATTTTTTATTCACAAGTATTATAGTTTAATTCTAAGTTGTTTATTTAGGTTAAATCTTTTGATATATTAGGATAGTTTTTGGGTTTAATTATTTGTAGTCTTTTGATTGGTTTTGGTTAGTTAATTGGGTTATCACCTGGGGTTTACTTAAAGGTGTAGCCAGGTATAGGACCGGGATGCACCCTGGGTAGGCATATGATTTTTTACCAGCGACAGCGACAGCGGCTGCATGGGGGGTTTCTTTGTTCTTTTGTTTGTTTACTTGTTTGTTAAGTTCAATAAATGTCAGTAAAATCGGACTCCCGCATGGACCCTGCATTCTTTTTAGCTGCGTAATTTTCATGCCTAAGGTGCATCAGTGGCTTTTTGATTTTGGTTCATTTTCTTTGATTTATGTTTATTTGCTTTAATTCGAAAGACAAGTGGCCACTACATAAAGTAAAAAATCCTGCCTGTTGAACCGACGAGACGGATCCCTCACACTTGGATTGGATGGATCGTTTTGTGTAGGATGGATCGACAGCAAGTATTGTTTTATTCATCACTCTTTTGGAACATCGACGGGGAAACTGCTTTGGCCCAGATCAACAAGCGACAGGAAACTGGTATGTGATTGGACTGCTGTATAGGAAAACGGCTAAACGAGTGGAGTTTAGAGTCAGTATTCACATCCATGTTTCGAGTGAAAAGTTTGACAGCTGAGTGGCTGCACGTGATCGGTGCGCAGTGCCGGCGCACCACCGTCCGCGGCTTTCATGGATTAAAAACCCGACTTCAGTGTGTCTTTGTGTGGTGAATTAGGTCTGAGCGGCCAGTGGGCACCCGTGCTGTGTTTTGCTGCACTTTGCCTGATCGATTTGCAACAAGCAGTTCTAGAGGAAAATGTTAAAAATGTCTGAGTGTGAGGCGACGGACGTAGGATCGCCGTCAGCAAAAAGAAACATTAAATTAACATCGAAAGGCGTGGGCTTCTACACGGAAATGTGCCAGCAAAAGAGAAGTTCAAAATGTAAACAAGCCAAAAGATGTTTGGAGAACATACGTGCGTTAATGGAATCAAATAAAAATGCAACTTCAGTGAACGTTGAGCTTTCTAAATTCATCAAGTGTTATCAAGACGCAAATGATATGCATGAATCTTTTTTGAACCTACCTTTACCAGTAGAGGAAGTGGCAAGACAAAATAAGAACCACGAAGAAAAAATGACAATGTTCTATGGTTTTACTGATAAAGTAAAAAGTTGGCTGTGTGAAATGGGTCACCCATATACTGGTTTATATATGCAGCCAAATGAAGACGCCCTCAACGGCCAACGTGTCGCAGATGATATAAACCCTGAGGATAGTGCTTCTAACGTGTCAAGTGTAAAGAGAAACTCTATGCGGACACACTCCCAGATATCACGCACTTCATCATCTGCACGCATTGAAGCTAAAGCCGACAGGGCAGCTCTGATGGAGCGGGTTGCTGCTCTAACAAAGAAACATTCAATGGAGGATCAAGAGGAACAATTGAGGAAAGAAAAGGAACAATTGGAGCTTGAAACGGAATTGGCAGCAACAAATGCAAAGCTTCATGTCTCGGAAAGCAAGTCATCACAGTGTGGTTCAAAATGTTCAGACGGCATGGACTCTTATTTTGAAAAGAACAATTGTCAAAAATCGAGTCAATTAAATCCCCATGCCTACACTTTTATTCCATATAAAATGGATAAAAAAGAACAGGTTTTTCCTGTGTCTGATCCCATAACTCAACTACCTAAACAAATGCCAGTCACACAAACTGTAAATCAAAAGCAAGCAGGAAGTGTGCAACTTCAAACTCTAACTGAGAACTACCAGAATGACATTGTAAATGTTATGCAAAGACAAAATGACATAGCTGCAATGCTAGTTCAGCAAAATCTGTGTTCTGTCCTTCCTGTACGAAATATTCCTGTGTTTGATGGAGACCCTCTTCAATACAGGTCTTTCATCAGAGCTTTTGAAAATAGAGTTGAGGAAAAGACAACAAATTGGAGTGACTGTTTGCACTTTCTCGAACAATACACCAGGGGGCAGCCAAGAGACCTGGTGTGCAGTTGTCAACATTTACCTTCAGAGCAAGGATACCACAGAGCAAAAAGTCTTTTAGCGGAGCACTTTGGAAATGAGTACAAAATTGCATCTGCCTATATGAAAAAGCTTCTCAGCTGGACGCCTGTGAAAAGTGAAGATCTTAAAGCATTAAAATCATTCTCCCTGTTTCTTCGAGGATGCTCAAATCTAACAGAGCAAATGATGCACATGAAGGAACTGGACCTACCATCCAATATGAGGAGCATCATCTTGAAACTTCCCTATAAGTTAAGGGAAAGGTGGAGAAATGTTGCTTGTGATCTGCAGGACCGAAGTGGCCGGAGGGCACTGTTTAATGATCTTGTTGCCTTCATTGAAAAGCAGGTCAGAATTGCCTCAGATCCACTTTTTGGAAACATTCAGGACTCACAACCCACCAACTTGAAGACTTCCAACATCAGTCACCTGACAAAAAGGAAAAAGGGAAGCAGCTTTGCCACCAATGTTACTGCAGTTAAAGATGGATGCATCACTCAGTATACAGAAAACAAGACCAATTCTTCCTCAATTCACAACTGTCTGTTTTGCTCACAAAGTTTTCACTCATTGGACAAGTGCCCACAATTTAAAATAAAAGGACATCGTGACAAGATCAATTTTATCAAGGAACGGGGTATTTGTTTTGGTTGCCTAAAAGTAGGTCACATCAGCAAAGACTGCAGGAGTCGCTTGGATTGCGATGTGTCACCAAAAGCACCCAGGAGTCCTGCATATAGAACGGCAGGATAAAGGAACAACCTTACAACAAGCCCAACAGTCTATGAGCCCTCCAAGTGTTTCAACTTCCATGTCTCAGACCTGTGGCCATATTGGGGCTGGTTGTGAAGATAATGCCATCTTTTCTATTGTTGCAGTAGAAGTCAAGAACCAGAGGGACAACCAAGTGGTACACACGTATGCTTTTTTGGATCCAGGGAGTTCAGGCACATTCTGTACTGAGAACTTGGCAAGGAAATTGAACTTGAAGGGTAAAAGGACAAATATTCTGTTGAGAACAATGGGTCAAAGGAAGATTGTAAGTGCACATATTCTGTCAGGTCTTCAAGTGTCTGGCATGAGTACAAATGATTTCATTGAGTTACCTGAAGTTTTAACTCAAAGGACTATGCCTGTTTCTACACTCAATGTCCCACGGCAAGAGGATCTTGATCAATGGTCCTATCTCGGGGATGTTAAGCTCCATGACATTGATGCAGATGTTGAGCTACTAATTGGAACTGATGCATCAAAAGTGATGGAGCCTTGGGAAATGATAAACAGCCAGGATGATGGACCCTATGCGGTCAGAACTAGAGTTGGCTGGGTCATCAATGGTCCACTTCGTGGCGGAAGCAGTAGGAGTAAGAGTGGCTGCCCTGCTGTAACAGCCAACCGCATCTCTGTGGAACATCTGCAAGACATGCTGGTTAAACAGTATAACCATGATTTCAATGAGAGATCATCAGAGGAGCAGATTGAAATGTCCAGAGAAGATGTCAAGTTCATGAATATTATGAACACCACAACAGTATTAACTGGAGACCATTACTGTATTGACTTACCTTTCAGACAGGAAAATTCTGTCATGCCTAACAATCGCTGTGTTGCAGAACAGCGCCTAAGGAGCCTGAAAAGGAAAATGAACAAGAATGGTTCATTTAAGGATGAATACGTCACATTTTTAAACAACATGATAACTCAAGGATATGCTGAGATGATACCTGCTGATCAACAAGAACAAAGTGATGGAAAGGTGTGGTACATCCCTCATCATGGAGTCTATCATCCCAGAAAAGGAAAACTGAGAGTTGTTTTTGATTGTGGAGCAACTTATGAAGGAACATCACTGAACTGCCAGCTCTTGCAGGGCCCTGATCTTACTAACACTCTTATTGGAGTCCTTATCCGATTTAGGCAAGAGCCCATTGCAGTAATGGCTGACATCCAAGCCATGTTTCATCAAGTTCATGTCTCAGATGAGCACATCAACTTTCTCCGCTTTCTCTGGTGGCCTGATGGTGACACTGCAGAGTCTCCACTGGAGTATCGGATGAAAGTACACCTGTTTGGAGCTGTATCCTCACCAAGTTGTGCAAATTATGCTCTGAGGAGAACTGCAGATGATAATGTCCAAAACTTCCCTCCAGAAGTGATAAGTACAGTCAAAAATAATTTTTATGTTGATGACTGCCTGAAATCCATGGCATCAGAGGAGGCGGCACTGCAAATGATCAAGGACTTGAATGCTCTTTGTCATAAAGGAGGATTCAATCTTTCAGGATGGATCAGCAACAGCCGCGCAGTGCTGCTGTCAATCGCAGAAGACAAAAGACCAAAAGAATTGGTGGAACTGGATCTGGATACAGACCAACTTCCAATGGAGCAAGCACTAGGACTACAGTGGAACATTGAAACTGACACGTTCAAGTTCAGGACATCATTACGAGAACAGCCACAGACCAGGAGAGGAATATTGTCAGTAGTCAGCTCACTTTATGACCCTTTGGGTTTTCTATCCCCATTCAGTATGCCAGCCAAACTGTTATTACAGGAGCTTTGTAAGAGAAACTTGGGATGGGATGATGCTATTCCTTGCTCCTTCTCTGAGCAATGGGCTAATTGGCTTGAGGACCTCCAAAGGATGTCAGAGTTCAAAGTGGATCGCTGTATTAAACCCAGAGACTTTAGCGACCCTGCTACAGCCCAACTTCACCACTTTTCTGATGCCAGTCAAGTTGGATATGGAACTGTGTCTTATGTGAGATTGGAAAAAGATCAAAAGGTACATGTTGCATTTCTCTTGGGAAAGGCCAGAGTGGCTCCACTAAAGCAGACTACAATTCCTCGACTGGAACTCACAGCTGCAGTTCTTGCTGTTAGAATTGATAAATTGCTTCAGAAGGAGTTGCAGTTTAAACTTGAGAAATCAGTCTTTTGGACTGACAGCACTACAGTTCTTAAATATATCTCTAGTGAAACCAGGCGATTCCACACTTTCGTGGCGAACAGAACTGCTGTTATCAGAGACGCGGCAGATGTGGATCAGTGGAGATATGTTGGTTCAAAGGAGAATCCAGCAGATGAAGCATCAAGAGGACTAAGAGCTGAGGATTTCCTGAAAAGCAGGAGATGGATAAATGGACTGGAGTTTCTGTACAAGTCAAAAGAGGCGTGGCCTAAATTGGAGGTGGATCTCGATGTGATTTCAGCAGATGACCCAGAGGTCAAAAGGGACTTAATGGTGAATGCTATCGTCAAGGATTCGGAAAATGCCACCAACCACCTGATCTCTTATTTTTCATCTTGGATTAGACTAAAAAGATCTGTCGCTTGGTTTCTGAAGGTCAAGGAGATTCTTGCGTTATTGGGACAGAAGAGAAAGGAGTTTTGTGCTTCTGCAGGCCTCAGAAAAGACGATCTGAAGATTCAAGAACATGAAGTGGAAAGAAGAGTTCAGAGCTTTAAAGCCACACTCAAAGGACAAAGTCTAACTCCTGAAGATCTTTCAAAAGCAGAGAAGTCAATCATTCAATACGTGCAAAGACATAAGTTTTCAGCTGAAATTGCCTCACTCAAGGGTAGCTTTAAAAACGTCCCCAAAGAAAGTCCACTGTACAAACTGGATCCAGTCATGGATGATGAAATCCTCAGAGTTGGTGGTCGTTTGAGTAAAGCAGCATTGCCAGCGGAATCCAAACATCCAGTCATTTTGTCCAAAGACCTCCATGTATCAAAGCTGATTTTGAGCAATATCCATCATCAGCTAGGACATGCAGGAAGAAATCACATGTTGTCCAGGTTACAGCAAAAGTACTGGATCATTAATGCAAACTCTGCTGCTAGGAAGGTCATATCTGACTGTGTTGTTTGTAGACGCAACAGAGGAAAGCTTGGTGAACAGAAGATGGCAGACTTCCCTGAAGAGAGAGTGGTGCCTGACGACGCTCCTTTTACAAATGTTGGAGTTGAGTATTTTGGGCCTATCAATGTGAAGAGAGGAAGAAGTCTTCTTAAGAGATATGGAGTACTTTTCACCTGTTTTACCAGTCGTGCAGTCCACTTGGAAGTGGCATACACATTGGATACAGACTCCTGTTTAAACGCAGTACGGAGATTTATCTGCAGACGAGGTCCAGTCTCCACTATCAGGACTGATAATGGCACCAATTTTGTTGGAGCCAACCGAGAGTTGAAGGAAAGTCTTGCTGTTTTCAATCATGGCAGAATTCAAAGGTCTTTGGTCCAGGATGGCATAAAATGGAACTTTAACACTCCAGCAGCTTCTCATCAAGGCGGCATCTGGGAGCGCCTGATTCGTTCAGTGAAACGTGTCCTCACCTCAGTTCTTCAACAGCAAACTCTGGATGATGAAGGACTCCAGACTATTTTCTGTGAGGTTGAGGCAATACTAAATGATAGACCCATCACAAGAGTCTCAGATGACCCTGATGACCTGGAAGCTCTCACACCAAACCACATTCTAATTTTAAAGGACAAACCAATCATGCCACCAGGACTGTTTGATAAGAATGATCTATACATCAGGAAAAGGTGGAAGCAAATACAGTACATGGCTGAACTTTTCTGGAAGAGATGGATATCGGAGTACCTACCGATGATGCAAGAAAGACAAAAATGGACAAGGCCAAGAAGAAGCCTCACTATTGGAGACATAGTCCTTGTTGCGGACGCCACAGCTCCAAGAGGATCTTGGATGATGGGAAAAGTTTTGGATGCAAGACCAGATGCAAAGGGTCTGGTGCGCACTGTGCGGCTTCAAACAAGAACCAGCATTCTGGAGAGGCCGGTGACAAAACTCTGTCTGCTACTGGAAGCAGCAGTTTAGCATCAGGGACTAATGCTTTCTCTACCTTTTTTTTATCTTTCTCTACCTCTATTTTCTCTCTTATTTTTCTGTTGTAGGTTCATCAAGAAGACTCACTTTAGGTTAATGCATGGCGCACATAATATTCCTAATTTCATATTTTATGTCATTAGAATGCATGTTGCAGGAATAGCTCCGTTTGAAAATATAAATAATTGTGATTGTATGCCCAATTAGGGGCTGGAATGTAGGAGCTACTTATTGATTTTGACTTTGTTTTCTCTTCGTGACTGACTGTTTAGTTTGAAATATAACTGTGTGTGTGTCTGTGTATCTGTGTGTGTGTCTCACATACAGACGTACACAAGATATGCACACAGAAAACCACCTCTATTAGCGTGGAGCGCTTGGAGTTGCAGTATCAAATTCTGCCCGTTACCCCATATACCCCCATAGACAGAAATAAATGAGGACCACCCTATTGTGCGTGTGCTCTCTGCTGTGTGTGTGCACGTCTTTATCTCGTGCTCATGGTAGAGGCTGCCTCACCCAGAAGCCTAACCAACTGTCCTGGAGCCACCCGGTTTACAAAGAAGGAGCACAAGCATCCAGAGGGGCAACATTTTTAATCATACCTGTAGGAGCTACTTATTGATTTATAAGTTATTTTTTATTCACAAGTATTATAGTTTAATTCTAAGTTGTTTATTTAGGTTAAATCTTTTGATATATTAGGATAGTTTTTGGGTTTAATTATTTGTAGTCTTTTGATTGGTTTTGGTTAGTTAATTGGGTTATCACCTGGGGTTTACTTAAAGGTGTAGCCAGGTATAGGACCGGGATGCACCCTGGGTAGGCATATGATTTTTTACCAGCGACAGCGACAGCGGCTGCATGGGGGGTTTCTTTGTTCTTTTGTTTGTTTACTTGTTTGTTAAGTTCAATAAATGTCAGTAAAATCGGACTCCCGCATGGACCCTGCATTCTTTTTAGCTGCGTAATTATCATGCCTAAGGTGCATCAGTGGCTTTTTGATTTTGGTTTATTTTCTTTGATTTATGTTTATTTGCTTTAATTCGAAAGACAAGTGGCCACTACAATACCTTTTGTCACCAAAACTGTACTTCAATGAAAAATTGTCAGCCATGACATGTTCATATTTTATAATTTGGAATATGATTGACTTGAAAGTGATCAAAGGTTGTGGAAGACGTGTTGTGTGGAGCTGAAGGTCACCGGAGACTTTGTGAGTGAGTGTCTTCGAGTGCATTACCTTAGTCCTCTGACCCATTGTTCAGACACAAATCTTGATCACTGCAGCTTCAAGGCACATATGGAGGCGCATCCCTCAGCAATATGCCAGCATTTGAATGATGTGATGAACGCATTGTTGAATCAATGGTTTTAAAAACTCAATGTAAGAGTCAAGCTATATACATGGACTCAATGTACTACGTTGGCCTCGTGAAGAGTGAATCAGTGCCATTTGATTCAAAATGTAGAATAACATGGATGGAATTTAGCCCGTTCATTCATACAACTATTTAAAATGGGGACATTCTAAAACTGCACTGTCCCCCTTTGCACACCTGCATGATGATGAGGCTGCTGCTTGTCAGCAATGCGTAGTACATCCCGTGTACCAGTACATGATGTACAGTTTCTCGTTGCCCTGTATTCATATAAATCAGCCACAAAGCCCTCACCTAAGGGATGTAGCTGCAACCAAAGTCCCTGTTTTCCCTCATCTAACCTCGTGCACAGACACAACGGCTCAGCAGCCTGCACGAGCTCAACCTTATCAGCAGGCAAAAGAAGTGCTCTGCTCCGAAGCTCACTGACAACTAACTGTCACGCAATGACTGGATTTCTCTGATAACCTTTTATTTGTTGCTCCTGCACATCACCACTCATGCAATCTTGCCCCATAGATAACCATGAGAGCTGAGGTGAGCTCAAATCTCTTCCGACATATTGTACATATGTCAGTTATGTCTTCCATAAGCCGTCTCTCTCTCTGTGCACGCCCCTCAAACTCAGCAGCACATTGTGGTGTGCTGGTCCAGGAGGACCTCAACGATCCTAACTGCTTCTGGTTATCGTTAGAGTTGAATCAGAGAGGTCATTGGGTCAATGGGGGCACACGATGAGAGACAGCGCCCTCTGGTGGTGAGGGCGCTGTTCACCTGACGGGAAGATATGACTGCTTACGTAGAAGAATCATATTTTACCGACAAAATAGACCAATTAATATGCATTTTAATGCATTAAACTATCCAGCATCCATCCATCCATCCATTATCTGAACCGCTTATCCTCTTTAGGGTCGCGGGGCGCTGGAGCCGATCCAACATCCAAGAATTTAAATTTCACCGTGAACAGTGAAACTGACCTTTACTTGGTAGTACTTATAGTTCTGATCGGATCGACTGACCCTATTGCTATTCAAAGGGGTATTATTATTATGATCCTTATTTTTGTACATTCAGCGCATTTTGGGGGTAGCTACTTGTCATATTCAAAGATTTTCTGCCATTTTGAATGTGAAAAAAAAAACTTTTTGTGGTTTACTCCTACACGCTTGGTCCAATTCATACCAAACTTGCTGTGCATCATGATTGGAGCTGTATCATCATAACTGAGTTCAAAAAAAGTTCTGATATCTTATTGCGTTGAGGAGATAACGACCAATGAACCTCTTAGGGGCCTGTCTTGTTTTGCAATGCTCATAACCTTAATTTTAATCGTTGTTGAATGTTAATGTCACTTCATGATGTTTAATGTTTAATCCCCAATATGTGGTCACTTAATCCAAATAATGCTCGAATGAAAATGTAGTTTTTCAGAGTTGGAAGCTTTGAAGCGCTCTTCAGTGAAACCATACTTTGTCAATTCATTCATTCATTCTCATTTATTGCACTTCGTTTACTGTTAAATGTGTATTGTAAAAATGTTAAATGTTATGCACCTTCCGCCAGGACAAATTCCTTGAATGTGAAAACAAACATGGCAATAAATGATTCTGATTCCGATTCTGATACATATAGATTACATAATTTATTGTGTCTGTAACTCAGCAGGTGTCCCATGAAAAGACGCATGAGGGGACGAGGTATAAAAGGAGAGGACATAATATTACATATATTACCAGTACATCTTTAATATATGCCCAAACAAATCACAAAGAAGGCCACTGCTATGTACAACGGTTTATTTTTGATTTGCAAAACATCTGACAAAAATAACATTACATAAACACAAATTTATAATAGGAAATAATAAGATCTTTGAAGAAAAAAAACAAACAATTTACAATTTACAATAGAATTTAGGTGATTCAACTTTTTTGATAATTGGAGCCATTCCCCGCTGACCTTCAAAGGCGCTCATGGCGAGTAGATTCAGATTAGTATGCATGTGTAAAACATAACATCAAGTGCTTTTGTTGGTTCAGGCATTTTAATTGAAAGTGACATGATTTGGGATCACAATAAAGGGGGCAAATTAAATGCCAAATTCTAATTTATTCTTATAGAAAATCAATGCATGGCTGGCTAAATACTAAGAGGCCAATCTCACACTCAGGCAACCTGGTCATTCAAATGAAGCAAGCTTCACTCACACCCTCCCTGCGTTAGAAGGGTCATATTATGGCACACAGCTCAGGGTAGATGTGACCATGGCGACATTGTTTCTCAGTATTCACTGATCAATAAAAAGTATCTTATTTATTCAGTGTTTACCTGAAGCAGTTTGACATGAATACGAAATAAACTTGGTTTAAATTCACTAAAGTGAGTAGTTTCTCCGTTATTAGGACACTATGATCTAAAAAGGACTTGTTTTTCCCAAAGAGCACCAATAAGTTGTGCGTTTCTAAAGATGAGGCTTGCCGGACCACGAGGAGGCTGACGTTATGGATGATGCCTGCACGATGTGGACTCAGTAACACACAACTTGGCTGATGCTCCAGATAAAAGCAGCATTGCATGGATATTGAGGATTCCCCTTGTTAGACCAAACATGGGTGGGGAATGATGAAGGTGCGGGAGCAGACTTTAGGACAGGAGGAGAGGGTTTGGGGGAAATGAAAGGGCAAATAAGAGGGACAAGATGGAGTACTACAGAGCTCAGAGCGGGCCAACAGCGCCTCCTACTGCCACACAGTCTGCAGGTTCCACACAAAGATCTCTCCAGTTTGCCCTTCAGAACTACAAAGATACGCTCGATATCAGCAGCATGGCAATCAGATTAATTGCATCGGTTGCTAAAAATAATTACCCAGATATCCAAAAGGACAAAGATGCAGAGAAGGATGTCTTTTTTGGAGTAAATACACCCTCACCCAGCCCTGTTGGTCAGAGTGCAGGCACTATTAAAAACACTCCCGGTATTTTGTGCGTAAAAAAAAAAGGCAATGCTAAATCTGAGAAGAAGAAAAAATTTACAAAAAAATGAAAACAAAAAAAGATGACTTCATTAGCTGGACTCCCAAATCTGTGAGATATCTCTGAGGTAATCATTGAAGTATGACTCATTAGACAGCAATAAATACCAACATGAATACAAATATTACAAAAGTAAAAACAGAGGCAAATGCTTAATGCTAAAGCAAAATCTGAGCTAAAAGAGGTAGGTTTTTAGGTAGATTATGGTGTACATCCATTGTGAACACTCCTTTTTGTAAGAGCTAAATTAAGTTGATTCCATTACAATCCCTGTCTGAATGGGAAGAACAAACAACAACAACAACAACTGAAGACTCGAAGCCTTCGTCTGGGAGACAGCTAACCGTTTTCAATGAGTTATGTTTTGACAGACAGGATTTGTAATGGTTATAGTTATACAAAAAAACAACTTAAAAAAATGTCTACTAATATAATAAACCATAAAGCTTGCTGGTGATAGTGTACCATGAGTTGTATATTGCCGGCCGTGTTACTGTTAACGTTGCCAATTGGGAGGAAATCTCCCAAAGAGAAAATTTGTGGTAGATTTCCATTGACGTGGTTTTCCAGTATTCTCAACAGCCGCAAAGCAGAGTTAAAAATTTACAGATTCTGAGCAGCCTGCCATGGTGGAGCCAGACAGGAAGGAACTGTATGTGAGCCTATTTACCTACCAAAATCTACTATTTATCCATCTGTATAGATATATATTTATCTATCTATCTATATGATGCATCCACCAGACTTCTTATCAGGTCTCAAACTCCCCTTTGACCCTGTTTTTCTGTGGAGGGAACTCTCCCTGTGGCACTTACAATGTTCATCAAGTCTCCTGCTGTCTCAAACACGCACACACACACACCAAACCTGCATTTCCATCTGAAAAACAATATAGAACTAAATCAAACCCCATGTCTGCATGCAAAAGAATGCATTCAGAGAAAATCAACATGGAGACTTTTCAAAAACTTCAAAAGCCAGTGTTCAGTAACCAAGCAAATATATCCATCCTCATCAAACTGACATGCTGTACATGTGAGTGGTGCTGCTGAGACACTGAAGCCTGAACTCCTTACAGTTCAATCACAACAGGGGGGATTCATGGGCCGTATGGAATTATATATCTTTGATTATGTGACAATGCAAACATGTAAAAACAATGAGGACCTCTGCTCTGCAGATCCTCTCCGTGTCCGTCACTGACTGATGAAGAGTCGGGACAAACCACATGAAGGAGAATGGGCTGAACAGTTTAAAGTAGGGATGCAACGATACCATTTTTTACAAACCGATACGAGTACGAGTATTTTTATTTGTGTACTTGCCGATACCGATACTTCTTAGATTTGGTCTCCATGAAAGTGCAATTAATTTGGAGGCAGATTTTATTTTATCCTCTGCAGATTATGTCCGGGTTCATAATGTAAGCGATAATATTAGGGATCGAGCAATTATATAGGAAGCTGTGTTCCAAGTTATGTTTCCGGTGCTTTTATTGTGGAGGGAGAAACGGAAAGGAAAAGAGTGGAATTGTGGGATATACGTGTGTGAAGGAGATAAAAAAAAGTGGTTCAAGTTACCCTGCAGCGTGTTTTCATTTTATTAGAATTACAAATATAGACACACAACAGACACTCGGCTACAATAATATCATCCGTAGCCGCACAACAGCGTCTGAATGAGGCCGCTGCCAGCGCTACTTCTGGCGGATCAGCAACAGTTTGATTCAAACCGGCGGAACGGCAGTAATTTGTGTCGCGTTCGGTGTGAACGCACATTACTCTACACACCTTGCTGCAAGAGCTGCTCTGGATCACGGGTTGCCGACCCCTGCCCTAGACGTTGAAGTCAGGTAGGAACCCAAATCTTTTTCTCCACAAAGCGCGACCAGTTTGTTGTAGCGAAATACTGTTGAGTGGTATCGGTTCTTGGTATCGACAATTGAAAACGAATACGAGTACGAGTATTTTAACGCAGTATCGACCCCCAATACCGATACCGGTATCGGTGCATCCCTAGTTTAAAGCAACGGTCACAACTTCTCACAAAGCTCCACAACAAACACATGCTCTCTCCAACCGGCGTCCTCTAAGATCACAGAGTGATCCTCGTCTGCTCTCGCGAGGCCTTCTGGCCAATCACAGGATGTCTCCCGTCACACGGCAAAAAAAGACAAAGAAAAATATTTAGACTCACGTCATTGCTGCAAATTACTTCTTTAATGCCGAGATGCTCATCTGAACGTGGCAAGAAATTGACACAACCCTTCTTTGGGGAATTGTCTGGATATATATAAAAAACATGTCATCTGACATATCATTTGACCATAAGCCCCCATGCAGCAAGCCGTACATTACTGGCCTCTAAACCAAAGCGTTTAAATTGTCCTGGCAGTTTGGTTTATAAGCCATTAGCTGCCGTCAGATGAAGCCTAAGCCAAAGATGACTGACAGCACTTTGACAGCAGAGAGAAGGCATATGAGCTCCAATCACATACAAGCTTATCTTCCTAGAGCCATGGAGGAATAGCATGAGTTTAGGAGGTTATATAACGAGGATCTCCAAGGCTCTGGAGGCATCATCACGATGCACTGTAATGTATTGGGTGTACTACTAGCTTAGTGATCTATATGGCTTATATTAGAGAGCAGCATGGTATGTTTAGCTCGTCCTCTTTAAAAAATTAACCTTGGAAATTAGGCAAATACATCAACCCACCACTAAACAGATAATAATTTGACCGAGTCAAACACACAAGCAATCCCTGGTTAAGTAATTTCTAACCCATTCTTACCAAAAAACAACGAGAATAGCATCTCAAAACATAGTGATAATAGAGCAAAAACAGAAAAGGGGCAATATTGTATTTGCATATATATTTTTGAAAAGAATTAGCCTTGAGAAATATCCATGTAGCCCTATGTACAGCGGCGGGCGGACACACGCATACATACACCTGGTATTTACAGAATGCAGCCACTAGAGGGCTGCGCAGCATACATCATCACACAGGAGGGCCCGGGTCACCACCACCTCAGGGGCCCTCCGACATTCTAGAAAATCCACTTCCTGTCAGAAACAAAGGGGTTTGATATCTGGAGGTCTGAAGCAGCTTCCCAAGCTCTCCGCACATGGAGCTCACTGTGTACTAAGGAGGAACAATTCATGGAATTGTTTTGAAAAGGTGAAATGATGTATAAAAAAACAAAAAAATAAAGAAATATCAATTGCAATTACATCAGTATATATGCCAATTCCAAGTATGGTATGCAGCTATATATTTACAAGACAGGCCCCTTGTGGCGGCCTCAATTTACTATTCCAGTTCGATTTGGCATCTTAGCCCTTTTAAATCTGTGATAACATATGTAGATACGGTGTATACATGGGTTGAGTAAAAGGGGTGATAACAGTGCTTAGGATACATGTGGTAGTAATTAACTATTTACAGGGGAACAAACAATTAAACAAAAGAGTAGACTAATGAAGACAACTATTTCAAAAGAGTCACAAGCCACAATGCAGGCTTGGTTTGATTGACAGTTAGCAGTGTAAAAGTAGCTAACACAGGTAGTGGCTAATTCTCACCTCAAAACCGCCCCCCAGTCCTCCCACAGCCTCCTACACTACAGACCGTGTTCGTCCTCTATGGACCGCGAGGCCGGCAGGCGGCGTGCACACAGGGGCTGTGTTGGTGAGACGGGCCATGAAGCAGCAAGGTTATTTTTAGGTATTGGAAGCTTTTTGAGAAAGGAGCAGACCATACCTTTGGTGAAAGGCAGAAGGCGTGTGTTTGAACTCCATGCACATATGCATACGCTGCATGGAGAAGCAGGTGAAAAACTAAATCAAGTTTTGAAAATGTGCAGGCACTGCGCAGTCAGTTTGCACTGATAAACTGAAAAGTCATCCGTACTGAGTCTAAATTGTTGTGAGTAAAAGTTACTGTTCCACATAGGTGATGTAAAACAAAGAGGTAGCTCCACTGAATGGCTAAATGAATAACTGAGTATGTTGATGTGGGCACGGTGTCCGTTTCAAGCAGCAGGTTGTTGATTTAAATACAGACAAGAACACTGTAGATAGGCAGAAATTTTGTTGAAGTTTGTTTGTATGTATAGTATAATTTGTATTATATGAAGTTTCCTTATATACTAAGTCTCTCAACATCTGCTTGCTCTCCGTACAACCTTGGTCTTTATGCCAAGATAGACTTCTTTAGAACACACACACACACACACACACACACACACACACACACACACACACACACACACACACACACACACACACACACACACACACACACACACACACACACACACACACACACACACACACACACACACACACACACACACACACACACACACACACACACACACACACACACACACACACACACACACACATCTCGTCTCCAGCGCGTTGAGGTTCAGAGCTTCTAAGAGACTTCGCTACCAAACACCTCCAGCACCAGCGGGGTGAGCTGCATGCTGTGCTCCGGCTGGAAGGAGAGCGAGCGGTACTGTTTGGAGTGCTCCTCGTTGAGGCTGCGCAGGTCGGCCAGCTTCTGGATCATTCTGGCATAAAGCAGCCGTCCTCCTGGGTGGTGAAGCTGGATGTAGGCCTGCAGGGTCTCGGACAGTTGGTCTTGGAGGACTTCGATCCGTGCGTGGTCCTGCACACCTGGGCGGTCTGCGGGAGGGGGAAGAAGAGTCTTGAAAAATATGTATTTTACACAACCCAAATTAACTGTTCTATCTATATCTAAATGTCATTGAGAAAATGAGGGTTGAATACAAATATCAAGAATTTGATGGAATAATATTCATCCCGCAAAACAATTTTCAATTGTAAATCAACATTAAATTGCATGTTCTCTGTGTTTTTATTTCTACTGTTCTGGTTAGGTGGCTTGCTAGTCTTAGATTGGGGAGCGCATCTGATGAATAATGAGGTCACACACACACACACACACACACACACACACACACACACACACACACACACACACACACACACACACACACACACACACACACACACACACACACACACACACACACACACACACACACACACACACACACACACACACACACACACACACACACACACACACACACACACACACACACACACACACACACACACACACACACACACACACACACACACACACTCCTCTGCAAATGCATAACATACACAAATGTGTGTTCCAATCAAGGCCCATACTCAATGTGAATTATGTTGACAGACAAATAATCCCTAAATAAAACAAGTTGATCTTTTGCCAAAATAAAAGGGATAATGACAATATTCCCTATCACTCAAACCCTCCCTTGAGGCCCTCCGCATGTGCCCTCCTCCACACAGTCAGAATGGTACCTGGAGACAGCAAGCAGATGGCCATCAGCAGCACATGTTCCTCCTCCTGCAGGTTGAGCTTCTTCAAGCCCACCTGGAACTTCACCAGCGGCTCCAGCAGCTCCAGAGTGTGGCCGGCTGCAGAGGACGCAACACACAGTCAGTTGCAAAGGACGTCATGGAAGAAGAAAAGCCCTTCAGGGAACGTCACCATCCCACTTGTTCATTCACATTTCATTTTGTCAGTTGGAAGCATCTCTGGTGAGGACTTTTTCTTGCATGCTGTGCGTTATCAGGTTTGTTTTTTAATAACTGCCAGTTGAGAATTGCTGTATATGCCATTTCTTCGGGGGATTGTTTTAGCAGATGCATAAACGAAAAGCCATACGAATAATGATCAAAAGTAGTCGATTACTTTGACAGTGGATCCATTTCCTCATTTTATGGCTGGTGCTGTGCACTGAGCATAGGGTGTCTTAGCACTTTCTAGTTAATACATTATTACTCACGGTTTCGTTATCTTATACAACAGTTGCAATAAAGTTCTGCAGACAGTATCAGAGGCCAATTCATGTCCACCAAATGTGCTCATTTTGGGATTTTCATTATGGACGCGTTGGTCCTCAAGGAAAAGGCTGACGCATTTTAAAGGTTTGTTTTTTTTAAGTGGAGTTTGAAAACGTCTCTTTCCTAGAAAAACAGGACAAATTGAAAAGTATTACTTGGATCAATATATAGAAACTCTGGACTTGTTTTATGATCCTCTGCAGTAAATAGAACTGCATACAAATTGTATTTATGAACCGCAACTGTGAAACGAGGCGCAGAATTTATTTGATATCCCATGTGAGTCATATTTGTGATTGTATACTATTGATGAGAAAACACATCTGAATTCCAGTCATGTTCATGCAAATTATTTCGTGACATTCTAAGTAGAGCCCAACAGAGCTGCTTCTGCTGGTGCAGACAGTGGCTGTGTTGTGTGGTCAGCAGCTCAGGAGCGACACTCTTTGGTCGATCCCAGAGAGAGGAGTCTTGTTTGAAGCTGGCACATGAGAGCCATGCCCACAGGAGCCCCTGTGCACATGCACCACTGCTGTTACAGTCTTAAATGTGCACAAACAGGCTTCCTTCAAGCGCTCAATAGAAGTGTTGATTTGTAACATGAGCGTCTATTCTTCAGGGCACAACAGCTGGCGAGCATGCGTTACAACAATAGCTCGTCTTCACAGTAGTCACACTGACCTTTGGTGACGTCGCTGATCTGGTATTTAAAGTCCGGCCCCCCACAGCTCCAGGACATGTCTTCCAGGTTGAAGCTCTGATTTGAGCGAAGCATGATCACCTCGATGGCGCTGGACTTGAGCAGAGCGATCTGGTCCTCTGCAGTCAGCTCCCTGCAGGGACGGAGAGCACATCCTGTTAGGGAGCCACTTATATGAACAAATGCTCCTCAAATAACCAGAATCATGTAGAGCTGGTCATCAGGTAAACAAACTAAGGGTGTGAAGCTTTCAATATCTCATGATTACATTTTGATTCTTGGGGTTGATTTGATTTTAAAAGTTTCCAAATTCCAAATGGATTGTCTTAGAATTTAAAGTATATACAGTCTCTGAATCCCAAAATGTTAGAAGGTGGAGGTTTTATCAATCTTCAGATTATAATAAAAAAACATTATGCGAGAAGAGCTCGACCAAAACAAAGAGGGCAAGATATCAACACAGAGGTGAAACATTTAGTGAAAGAAGAGGAACATAACAGTGATCTCTGACACTAAAACCGTAATTACATGCATTATTTTTAGAGAACAAAGAAAAGAAAAGACAGTTTAGAAGTAGTGAATCGACTCTGAATCAAATGAGATAATTAAAAAGTCAAATGATGAATATAAATCAAACTTCTCCCTGTCATCTAGCGCGGTTATGAACTGCCTCTCATATTAAAGTAGTGAACTAGCAGCAGACTAGGGCTGTCAAAATTGCTCAAAAATGACGTTCGAATATTCCCTTTAAAAAAAACACATATATTCGAACATATTCGAATATTTGAAGTTGCGCATTAGGCACGTCAATAACAGGACAAATTAATACGAGACATAACTACTTTTATAGGTAATTTATTTAAGTTTAAACATATTTAACAACATATTATCTACACGGAAATAAGTAAATGAACTAATGGCCAAGACCGCGGACCTCTCGCTCGCACACACGCACTCTTTCTTTCTCTTTCTCCCGCACCGTTGCGCTCTCTGCGCATAGCGGTTTAAATGAACGACAACAATAAATGAATGCTGAGTGCTGATCAAGAGTTTTGTGCAAGCAATTTAAGGTTGCGATTCTTGTCCCAAATATGGCTTCATTCAGTGATTGAAACACCAGCAAAGCAGACAGTCGCGCCGCTGTTGTGTGTGTTTCTTTTTTTTTTGACATTCGAATATTCATTTTTACATTCGAATATTCGGTTTTTAACAACTATTCGAATATATATTCGAATATAGAATATTCGTTGACAGCCCTACAGCAGACATGAGCTAAAACCTGCAGGTCTTCAGGGAGGTCTGGCGTGTTTTTCAGGGTTAGGGAGCAGATAATAAGTGGACAAGAATTCTAACGGTAATCCGACCACGTCCATCACTCGGTGCCAGTGGGAGTGACAACTTTCAGGGAATACAGGCCCCGGCTCGTTGTCTCTCTACTCTCAAATGACCCCGCGTGCCCCGTCACCACCGGAGAGACAATCACGCTGCAGTGGGCCGAAGGTGGGGAAGAAACACTGAATAGGTTGGACCAGCAATTGCTGCTTTGCCTTCACACACAAATAACGTGCAGGCTTATTATTCAATTAAATTATATTTTCATGTTAAGATACTGCATGCTGCTTCATATCTCTGGAGAAATGACCTTGTGCCATTCAGACAAAAGATTTCACATATCTTTAAAAAGTGTTGTGCGTTTCTCCAAAAGGTGACACAATCGCCTACTAACACACTTAAAGGCCTGAACTTCACACCAACAACATCTCGATGGCAAATGTGTAACCTTGTCCAGCAAAGGAATGAAACATAAAAAGATTTTCCATAATGTGTCAGCTATCTGTAATATGTTGTGTATCAGTAATCTCTGCCCTTTAGACCATCACTGTGGCACAATATCGACTAATCAGGCAGAACAACAAGCGGCTGTACAAAGTCTTCAACGCACATTTAGGTAAAGAGTCACTCAGAGACATGGAAATAAACTACAATTACCACGGCCGTGTGCTTCAGTGTCTGTCCAGCATATCATCACGTAATCATATCCTCTAATTACATTTCTTTTAAATGGTCAAACAAAGCAAATGAACATGTTTGGTGAGGTCACAGTGACCTTTGACCAACAAATTCTAACCAGCTCAATACTTGAGTCCGAGTGGACAACACAAATAGACCGGAGGGAGGCCGGCCTGCGGAGGGACAACCCCAAAACATGACGTAGCAGAACCATGTTGCTAATATAAAAATACACAAAGAGGTGTTCGGAACATTCCGGCTGTATCTTTGTGTGGTTTTATCAACATCTGTTCATGTGAGCAAGTCTGTTCTCTATAAAATCTGAAGATCCACAAAGATGATCACATCAGAGAGTCCTCTGCAAATACTGAAATACAGAGAAGCTCAGAAAAATGTGCCCTCTCTATCACACTGAATTAGCATGTCATCATTTCTGCTAACTAACATGCTTTATTGCCATCTTCACACACACACACACACACACACACACACACACACACACACACACACACACACACACACACACACACACACACACACACACACACACACACACACACACACACACACACACACACACACACACACACACACACACACACACACACACACACACACACACACACACACACACACACACACACACACACACACACCTGAACCCAGGGATCATCTTAGCGAAGCCGATGACCTTCTGGATGCTGTAGGAGACCAGGTCAGCCAGGTGGGGCAGCATGGAGAAGCTGGAGGCCTCCTCCTCGCTGGAGTCTGGACTGCTGCCCTGCTCGTGGTACATCATCAGCAGGTTGTTGAAGTTCATTTTGGTTTCTACTGACTCTGTGGTGAGCAAAAGGGAAGCCAGCAAAGAGGGGGCAAGAAGAGATGACAACATCACACTATTCCTCCATGAATAAGCGGTCTGTGCTGAGATAACCAAGATAAATGGTGCAACAGAGGGGGCTTGTTGATGGAAAGGATGATCTGAAAGTACACAAGTATCAGGTCAGTAGATATGAAAGCGCAGACGACAGCTACGACAACACGTGAAGCACGCAGCGCTTGTTTTCAGTCGCTTGTCCCCGCTGAGTGTTGGCATGAGGCCACGGGGCCGTGTGCCTCGCTTTGTTTGCTCCATTAGTGACGGATGCATTAATGAACTGATGTGCACTAGTGGGAGTCAGGTGTCGGGGGGTTATTCACAGAATTTCCACTGGTTTCTCAGTAAAGCAGCGGAACGGTTTATGGACACCAGCATGCAAAGAGCAGAACCATCTCACATATTAACTTGGAACATGTCATAGTGTCACCTCTTATTGAAACGTGCTTTCTGTTATAATTTCAGTGAAGTGAGACTTTATTCTTCCTTGGTTGGGTTCTGGATGAAGGCCGAGTTTGCAGTGTGTGTCTGTTACCTGGGGAGTGACTGAAGGAGTCGGAGGATGCATCAGACAGAGAGTGGAGCGAGGCTGCTCGGCTGGCGCTCCGCGTCACCGGGCCCTCACGCACAGGAGGCTAGACAACAAAAATCAACAATCTTCATCAACATACAGTTGACCAATTTGTAAAAATACAGAATGTACAGTTTTACAGTTTCACATACAGCAACGGGACACTTCAGGTATATTTCTATTCAGTTTGAAGTCTCATAAAACTAATCTGACTGCAAAAATGTATGCATGATGACGGGGATAGCTGTATTAAAGACACAAACCCTGAATCGGCAGAAGTCGGAGTAGGAGTCGTCAAATGTTTTGTGGTGCGCCTCCACCAGCGTGGTGATGACCTGACTCTGAGCGTCGCTGAGCCGCGGCCGCCGCGCCTCCTTCACCGCTTCGCGCTGCGCCTCCCCATCCTTCCTCCGCTGAATTAGGTCCTTCTTCCTCTGCACTTCCTCATCTGTCAGAATGACTGAGGGGAGACAAAGAGGGAGAGAGTGTTAGACACACACACACACACAGCTTTTAAAGTCTTTCAGTTTGCACCTGTGCTTCACAGAGTGATGGCAGCTATGTCAATGTGGTGTTGGGTAGTGCTGGGGGGGGGGGGGGTTATTCTCTAGAGGAAGAGACGGGGAGGGGATGCCTCCATATGGAGACCCCTGCTGCAATGAACAAGTGAATGCTTTGTCTTTGTTCTGTTTGCTGCTTGTTGTTCTAAACACTGAATTAGCTCACCGAAAGAGAGAGACAGAGAGAGAGACAGAGACACAGAGGGAGAGACTCAGAGGGAGAAAGAGACAGAGAGAGACAGAGAGAGAGAGAGACAGAGACAGAGAGAGAGAGAGAGAGAGACAGAGACAGAACCAGAGAGAGAGAGAGAGACAGAGACAGAGACAGAGAGAGAGAGAGAGAGAGACAGAGACAGAACCAGAGAGAGAGAGAGAGACAGAGACAGAGAGAGAGAGAGAGACAGAGACAGAACCAGAGAGAGAAAGAGAGCTGCTGTTCTTGCAGCAGCAGTGCCTCTGGCTCCCGTACATTCGTACATTACATCTGCGTCTGTGCCACCAACCTTGTGGTGTTTTCCCAGGAACACTCGGGGGAAAGAACATTCAGCTGGAAGTGAGAGGCCTTTTTTTTAAAAGAGGCCGGGGGACAATATCCGGATATATCAGGAGAAAACAAAAAAAAAAATGCTATTTACAGACAATAAAAATAAACAATTGTGTAGAAAGAAGAGGCCTCACCAGATTGTACATAACAGCAGGTGTTTAAACTTCAGATGGAGTACACTTACAATGTGGGGCGGCTCCATTAGTTCAAATAGAACATGTCAACACTCTAATGGGGGCAAAGACCCAGAGATACTTAACCTCAGTCCAAATATTACATAATATACACAAGCGGGACAGTAGGCCCCAAAACGGCAAACAGCAGCCGTGTAAATTTGACTATCCTCAAAAAAAAGAAAAGAAACTAAAAGTAGATTGAATGTAATTTATTCACAGTGGGTTATATGTATGTGAAATTTGTCTTCGTGGGGGAGTGGTCTTGGATGAGTCACAATGAACAGTGTTCCACAACCACAAAAATGTTACACTTTAATATAACCATTGAGTGCATTTTAACAGCATGTATGACACGACGTCGCCCTGAGGACACACGGGTTACCCGCCATACTTACACTCTTTCATCATGCCAATGTCCACACAGCGTTTGAGCCGGCAGGCCTGGCAGTGGCGCCTGTTGTCCTTGGTGATGGTGCAACTGCCGTTAAAGGGACACGTGAAGGCGGCCTTACGCTTCATACTGCGCCTGAATCAATTGTATGCATTTACAGTCCATTAAAACCAACACACAAAAATAGAAATTCATTGAAGTTTTCAAGACTTTAGTGAAGGCTCTATATATGTGTGTGTGTGTGTGTGTGTGTGTGTGTGTGTGTGTGTGTGTGTGTGTGTGTGTGTGTGTGGCTGAGCATGTTTGTAACCATGTTGATATCATAAATATAGCACCGTGCTGTGGACAAATAACGATCATGGTAGAACTGAATAAATGAGACAAACAGCAGCAGGATGACTGCCAAGGATTCCAAGGGTAAAAGAAGAGTCTCGCCATTTAGTCAGTCAGTCAGTCAGTCAGTCAGTCAGTCAGTCAGTCAGTCAGTCAGTCAGTCAGTCAGTCAGTCTGTATGTATGTATGCAGTGGTGTACAGTAAAAAAGTAGAAATTGTTCGTTACTGTACTTAAGTCGTTTCTTTGGATATCTGTACTGTACTTTACTATTTATATTTCTGTTGACTTTTACTTCACTACATTTTGCAAAGAAAACTGATACTTTTACTCTGATACATTTCCCCTGAAACCTTCATTACTCGCTACAAAATCGAATCTATCTTTAGAAAAATTAATCATGAGACCAACATCGGGGACTGTGGTGGAACACAGACTCCACCAAGCAGGTTTGGAATCACAATATTATACATTTTCCCTCTACTTCCTCTAGTCCAGCCGTCCCAAACCTTTTTTGCGCCACGGAACGGTTACGTGTAAGACAATATTTTATCTCGGGGTGACGGGAGACATGTGTGTTCTTTATGTCCAGTCTACTCCGTAACTTAAACCTTTAGTCCAGTTTACTCCTTAACTTAAACCTTTAGTCCAGTCTACTCCTTAACTTAAACCTTTAGTCCAGTCTACTCCGTAACTTAAACCTTTAGTCCAGTCTACTCCTTAACTTAAACCTTTAGTCCAGTCTACTCCGTAACTTAAACCTTTAGTCCAGTCTACTCCTTAACTTAAACCTTTAGTCCAGTCTACTCCTTAACTTAAACCTTTAGTCCAGTCTACTCCGTAACTTAAACCTTTAGTCCAGTCTACTCCTTAACTTAAACCTTTAGTCCAGTCTACTCCTTAACTTAAACCTTTAGTCCAGTCTACTCCGTAACTTAAAACTTTAGTCCAGTCTACTCCGTAACTTAAACCTTTAGTCCAGTCTACTCCTTAACTTAAACCTTTAGTCCAGTCTACGCCTTAACTTAAACCTTTAGTCCAGTCTACTCCTTAACTTAAACCTTTAGTCCAGTCTACTCCGTAACTTAAACCTTTAGTCCAGTCTACGCCTTAACTTATAACCCGCTTCACAAAGACAGGATGTGGAAATGGAAGCAGGTTTTAGAGATTTTCTGGCGATCTCAGGATACTCTGCCTTGGTTTTAATCCAGAACACAGACAGAGTTGAAATGGACTTATACGTTTTATTTTTAAGGTAATGTATCACGTAACCCTGTTGACCCATGTGTCAAGATGTTCCGTCTGAGGTTACGCACAGACGGATGTATCCGGTCATTTTTCAAAATAAAACAAAATATCTATATTTGTTTTTCATTTATTCTTAGTCTGGTACCAAGGCACCCACAAACTGGTACCGGGCGGATTGAGCATACTTATAAACACACTGTTACAGCTGAACTCCTTACTTTTGATACTTAAGTAGAGTAAATATAAGATACTTTAAGACTTTTACTCAAGTAGTATTCTAATAGGTGACTTTCACTGGAGTAATTTTCCAGTAAGGTATCTTTACTTTTACTCAAGTATGGCTTTTGGGTACTTTATACACCACTGTATGTATGTATGTATGTATGTATGTATGTATGTATGTATGTATGTATGTATGTATGTATGTATGTATGTATGTATGTTCGTTCACACGCAGATGTGAGCATAAACACACAGATGAGCATGATGCTGAGAGTTCAACGTTGGACCAGCTGAGAGACGAGAAAGGAGGTTGTGCGTGGTCTTGTGCATGCATGTTCTTATGTAACCGTGGGCGGTAATTACATTTAATGTGTGTGTGCGCATCTGGGTGGCTATTATATATGAAAGTTCACACATGCATTTGTATGCTAATGTATGTATGTGTCAATAACTCACCAGTCGATATGCATCTCTTTGTTTTCATGAACAATTGTGCTCAAGGCCTACTGTGTGTGTGTGTGTGTGTGTGTGTGTGTGTGTGTGTGTGTGTGTGTGTGTGTGTGTGTGTGTGTGTGTGGGGAATATATCTATTTACACTTGCTTTACAGCTGAATTGTGACCTCACATGTGCATCTGCGTACCTGAAAAACCCCTTGCAGCCCTCGCAGGTCATGGCATTGAAGTGGAAGCCGGTGGCTTTGTCGCCGCACACGCCGCAGATCCGTGGCACGTTCCTATCGAACTCGTCCGGGGCCAGAGTGGACGTACTCACAATGGTGGAGTCCATCACTGACAGAGAGGGCCGGTGGAGAAACACCAACAAGAGAGAGATAGAATAAGACTAATCAAATCAGCTACGGGTTATACAAACTGTTCACTTCAATAACTAAATCAGAAAAAAAAGAGAAAAACAGGAAGTAGGCTGCCAGCTTCTACCATATGAAGTAAAGTCATAATCAGTTCAGTGTTACACTTTACAACAACATATAGAGGTAATTTAGTGAATGATGTCTTCTCCACGTCCCTTCCTTCAGGACACTTTGCATCCTCAGTCTCCCTTTGGAGCTGAATGGGAGCCATATGTATCAAGTAGGACACACTTTGAAAAGCTGGATCTGGGTTACACTCGATTACAATGTGCTCCCAGTATCTGATTCTCTGAACAGCCTTGTGAGAAGAAAGAAATAGGCATATCACTGCAAGACGAGCATCCTCAAAGACAGACAGACCTTTTCACAGAGCTCCTTTCGTACTCTTCTTCCACTGCAACATGAAAGTGAAGCAAATAGATGGAGGGCGATGGAGGGGAGCTAAACAAACTCACATAACAGCCAATGAGGTGAGGGCCCAGCTGAATAATTTCAAAGGTTTTGACAAATCACTCCATCATTCCTGTCTAATTGAAAAACACAGCTCCTGCTTACAGTGTCCCATTCTCCAGTAAATTCTACAGTGTTGCTTTTCTCTCGAGTACGACTGAACATATGAGCATTATGGCTTCAAACCAAATCCCCTCCATTGCCAATTGTATCAACAGGACATGTAGGCCCAATGTTTCCAAAAGGCCAAGAGAATAAAGAAAACAGAAGATCTTTTCAACTCCTCTGTGCTGCAAGCATCACAGACAGCAGAGACTCAAAGCATGTTGACGTGTTGCATCCAGCACCACATGCTCAGCCGGGAACATCTGACCGTCACGCTGCACATGCACACAACTGGAAGGGCAGCAACCAACTGCTGATACTTCCCCACCCGGTTGCATTGATGGGAAGTCTCTTCAGACTGTTTGTCTCATCGCTGAGCTCCTGAAGCATTGATCTCTGGACAGCTGATTTCATGAACACTCAACGTTTTCAGGGTAAAATATTGCACACATTTCAATGTTCATGGAGATACGGTCTCCAGGCTATTTGCTATACAATGACACTTGCCAGTCAGACGATGTACTATAAATGGGAACAGGTTTTACATTCCAAATGCTCCCATTCCATGAAGCCTACATTATGGGAGTGACCCTGCCGGCCAAGACTCAAAGGCTATTTGGAATTTGTGTGAAAGGATGCAACACTTTAACACGTTGACAGTGTTTCTGCAATGGGGTTTATCAAACTTCCTGTGTACAAATGTCATGGCTTCGTTTGTGGGAAAACTCAGCTTCTATGGAGGGCCAATGGGAATGCGTCTGTCCAGGTTTTATGAACTCACAAAGTCTTTCAACCTGTGACGATTCTTTTGTTAGCAAACAGGGCACTAAAAAGTAGGGTTTTGTTGGATTTTATTTGATCCATCTTAAATAAAAAAATATTATCAATATATATAAAATGCTCTTTTGATGGGTATACTTGCATAGCTGTGCTTTTACATTATTATATCAGTGTCACAAAATATACATCATTTAAATAAGTAATCCACCTGAGAAGTGTGTTAAACATAAGTACTAGTGTGAACAGAGTTGGGCCTTGAACACAGAAATCTTGGGTGGGTAACACAAGAATCAGAATCAGAATCAGAACCATTTATTGCCATGTATGTTTACACATATATGGAATTTGTTTGGATGGAAAAACGTGTGTTGGTCTGTCACACTTTATCTTTTTCAACATCACTTTCTGGATTCCTGCTGACGCGTCATCAACACCAGACCCAACAGAACAAGTCCACAGGTGACTTAAACATATAATTAGTCTTTTGGCCGAGCTACTAAATTGTTATTGCCATCATGTAATGTGATGTTACGCAAAACTGACCAGTATAAATGGCAGAGCCGTTTGTAGAACGTGAAGTCTTTGCTCTCTTCACACTTCGCTCACTGTGAACCAACAGGGAAAACAGCCATTTACCTTCCCATATCCTCCACTGATCAGCCAGTCCTCTGTGGCTGCATCAGCCCCAACAGGCCATTACACTAAATGCATCGTAGTATTGAGAGAGAGCGCTAAATAATGCACGAGGTTATTAGACCAGATCTGTACTCATTCTTGTCTCTGGCACACCAAGCCACAGTGCAGGTTCTGAGCTTCAGGCTTCTGCTGAATGTGTCACACTTGAACGATGTACAATGTGTGTGCAGCATCAATCAAATCTGTAATTGCAGGAATAATGTGAGATATTACTCATGTCTCATGTGTTACAGTGGCAAAAAGCAGAAGGATGAAAAAGTAACACTGGGACTTTGAAGAGCTTCCAGTCCAGCAGCTCAGCAGGACATTGCATCTGGTAGAGTTGGGCTACTTATACATTGGAACGGGACTATTTTACCAACTAGAGAATCGCGGTCTTCTGAACAGTGCTTTGCAGCAGTAGGGGCATATGACGCGCTGCCTGACTGTATCAAACCGCTGTTGAACTTCAACCCGTTGGAACTACAGACTTCTCAGGTGGGAAACACTTTTGTCGCTTCCTGCGTAAAAAGGAGCAGCATATTTATTTGGCAGAAATATAATGTGAAGAACTCACAGAGCATACAGGTTGGAGACGTTTTATGATTCTGTGTTGGTCAGATTTATTATTTTCATATGTTCTGCTAACATGGTTATCAGTTAGGATGTGCCTTCTGTCCGATGCATTCAAGTCAAGCATGAAACTTACACCAGCTTTGGTAAGTTATGAAATTATTATTTAAAAAGTGCCTACTCAAAAAACGTATTTCAGCATTAAATTAAATTGTATTCATAAAATACCAAATCATAACAGAAGCTATCTCAGGGCACTTAACAAATTCATATTGAGAAGCTGTCGACTGTCATCTTTATATTTATTGTTAAAAATGTTTTGCATTTGGCAACAGTTGCAAAGAAAAACATCTTTTTAACCTGGAAGCAGAACTAGGCTCACAAAAAAGCAGAAATGCTGGAAATAAAATAGTATTTTTTATATATATATATATATATATATATATATATATATATATATATATATATATATATATATATATATATATATATATATAATGGATATAAGATCTTTGTTTGGCTCATCCTTAACAGTGGAAAAATAATTAACCCAATTCCTTCATTTGTTTGTCAGATGCAGTTGAATTGCATACAAAAGAATATAATAAAATAACGTATTTCTTTCTGGATTTACTTGCATTTCTAGACAACTTCAATAATTGGATTGTTGGTGTTAATTACAGATCTATTACAACCATCACATTTTTTATTTGGTCCACGTGTTTACTTAAAAAAACAATCAGTGAAAGTTGCATGTGTGCCATGTGAAGTGCAGAACTTCTGATGGAAATAAAGAAAGCTCATCTCAGCCACATGACTAGCAGGAGCAGGAATAAGCTTCCACCAGCCGCAGGAAACAAATATTTTGACCTGGAGCAACTTCTACCAAACCATAATTGCCGACACATTAGTTTATAAAAAATACTTTCAATCCCTGCAGGGGATTTTATTGAATGTCTCTCCCTCAGAGCAGTGGGAGCACACGAGCGGTTGCATCGCAACCCATCGCTGTGACCAGAACCACAACATGATGCTGGTTTAACAGGGTAACCTGGAATATTGTTCACGCTGAACATCTATAAATATAAAGCAACTGTTCTGCAGTAGCACAGTTTCCCTCTGGATTCTGGGATGTTACTGAATGAGTCGCATAGTGGGCATGTTCTCACTCCATTATGTGTCCTTTACACCTCGCTACACAGAGTGGACGATCATCTATTACCCTCTGTGTGACCGTCAGTCAGAGAGAGGAAGTGCTGCCCACACGAGTGGAGGAGGAAAGGGGGATGCAAGGGGGGAGCAGGCCAGAGAGAGCGGGGGCGTATGGGCTGCTGAAGAAATGGAGTAAAAGCAGATATGGATACGAACATTGATACAGCTAGTAGGGGAGGGGTTACCTCTATGTCACTGGGACTTTCTGCATCAGAAGATATGCCTTGAAATGTATGAGGAGCGAGCACTAGGCTGAGGCCCAGAGATAAGCCATCGACACAAACAGCTTGTTTTTGTTCTCTAACAATAGTCATAAGCCACTTCAATAACTGGCTAAATAAAAGTATCATCTCTGACAGCTTCTCAGAGGGAGAAGCTATTCATGGATGAAGCACAGTTTGTGTACGATTCATCTCTGTTGATGTTGCTTTACTCCCTCTTCTGAAATGAAGCTAATTTTAGTGTGTGTGTGTGTGTGTGTGTGTGTGTGTGTGTGTGTGTGTGTGTGTGTGTGTGTGTGTGTGTGTGTGTAATGAAAACTATGTTGGCAAGGCAACTAAATGACATGTATGTATAAAGACTAGTATTCCAACTCCCCACAAGTGAGAAGCTGGAACAGTTGGATGATTTGACTTTGATTATTCAACACGCATCATAGAGGACTCACAATAAATTAATACCCACATGCAGTGTTTCTGCTTTACAAAAAACATTTGAAAAGATAAAAAGACAGTTTGCAGAATCAAACCATTAAATTATAGCCATTTTGATTAAATGTTTATGAATAAATTGGTCAAAGTACAATACTGATGAACCCATATCCCTGGCAGAGGCCACTAAGGTAGTCAAAAAGCTCCTTGGTGGCAAGGCGCCGGGGGTGGATGAAATCCACCCTGAGATGCTGAAGGCGCTGGACTTTGTTGGGCTGTCTTGGCTGACACGCCTCTTCAATGTCGCATGGGGGTCGGGCACAGTGCCCATGGACTGGCAGACCGGGGTGGTGGTTCCCATCTTCAAGAAGGGGGACCGGAGAGTGTGCTCGAATTATCGGGGCATCACACTACTCAGCCTCCCGGGAAAAGCTTATGCCAGGGTGCTGGAACGGAGGCTCCGACCGTTTGTCGAACCTCGGATTCAAGAAGAACAGTGCGGGTTTCGTCCTGGTCGTGGAACAGTGGACCAGCTCTTTACCCTTGCAAGGATACTGGAGGGGTCCTGGGAGTTTGCCCAACCAGTCTACATGTGCTTTGTGGACTTGGAGAAGGCTTTCGACCGGGTCCCTCGGGGCTTTTTGTGGGGGGTGCTGCGGGAGTATGGTGTGCCGGACCCGTTGCAACGGGCCATCCGGTCTCTGTACGCCTGCAGTAGGAGCTGTGTTCGTATCCTCGGCAGTAAGTCAGATACGTTCCCGGTGGGTGTTGGCCTCCGCCAGGGCTGCCCTTTATCACCGGTCCTGTTCGTGACTTTCATGGACAGGATATCTAGGCGCAGCCGTGGGGCGGAGAATGTCAGGTTCGGGGATCTCAGGATAGCCTCTTGCTGTTTGCAGATGATGTGGTCCTGTTTGCCTCCTCGGACCATGACCTCCAGCATTCACTGGGGCGTTTTGCAGCCGAGTGTGAAGCGGCGGGGATGAGAGTCAGCACCACGAAATCTGAGGCCATGGTGCTCTGCCGGAAACCGGTGGATTGCTCCCTCCGGGTGGGGACAGAGTGCCTACCACAAGCGAAGGAGTTCAAGTATCTCGGGGTCTTGTTCACGAGTGAGGGTAAAATGGAGCGGGAGATCGACAGGCGTATCGGTGCGGCTGCAGCAGTAAAACAGGCGTTGCACCGGGCCGTCTTGGTGAAGAAGGAGCTGAGCCGAAAGGCAAAGCTCTCAATTTACTGGTCGGTCTACGTCCCAACCCTCACCTATGGTCACGAGCTTTGGATCGTGTCCGAAAGAACGAGGTCGCGGATACAAGCGGCCGAAATGAGTTTCCTCCGTAGAGTGGCCGGGCTCAGCCTTAGAGATAGGGTAAGGAGCTCGGACATCAGGATGGAGCTTGAAGTCGAGCCGCTACTCCTTCGTGTCGAAAGGAGTCAGCTGAGGTGGTTCGGGCATCTAATTAGGATGCCTCCAGGACGCCTCCCTTTAGAGGTTTTCCAGGCACGTCCAACTGGTAGGAGGCCCCGGGGAAGACCCAGGACACGCTGGAGGGATTATATCTCCCAGCTGGCCTGGGAACGCCTCGGGATCCCCCAGAATGAGCTGGTAGATGTTGCGGGTGAGAGAGAAGTCTGGGTCAGCCTGCTTGACCTGCTGCCTCCGTGACCCGACCCCGGATAAGCGGTGGAAAATGGATGGATGGATGGATGGATATTCAACACGCAAAATAGTCACCAGTATATTGTAGTTGTCTTTGCTTGTTTTAGCTCTAAAAGTATTGACTATATGAGAATACTTAACAGATACAAGTTGAGAGAAGAATTGACCAGAGTGTAAAATAAGTAAAATAGCCCTTAAAAAAGATGGAATCAATCAGATAAATAAAGAAGTAAAAAGTTGGAAAGATGCTGTGCACTCTGGGGTTTGGGAGCCAGAGACACAGCGGCAGTGGTTGATGAGCAAAAGATGAGGCCCGCTGTAATTATGTGCAGCGCCACGAGGAACTGGCCGGTAAAAGCTGCAGAATAAAGACATTACCCTTATTTTGGTGGCATAGCTGGAGGAGAGACGAGGGAGTATCTTAGTTATTGTATCACGGCTGAAATGACACGCATTTCTTGTAATCCAGGGATGGACTTTAGAACTGGTACCTGGTTAGGGGTAGAACTGGTACCTGTTTGGATAAAACCCGTGACCCTGTCCATGCAAAACATTTGAGAAGTCATCAATTCTAAAGATTAATGGTCTAAATTGAATAAATAAACATGTCTAAAACAATTACACTCTTGTCATATAACAGAATATATTTAATAACCTGAACTACATAACATGTCCAGTTATTAAATATTTACTATTGAACACCTGGCTGATTCTTAACTCTGGTGGAGTTGAAGGAATATCCCACCAAGGTTTGCATAAATTGAATTAAATCAGTGTTAATTGTTTGCACCATCTGCATCGCAGGGTCCCAAATGACAGCATCTAACTTGCAGCTTCTAATTTGTGACATCAATCAGAGGGAAAGTAAGTCTTGACTACAGATGGAGTGAAGCTGAGGGAGCGAGAGGAGAGACACGTTAAGTGCTAATATGAGAGATAGTCACACTTCATGCCGATGATGTTCCAGAGTGTGCGTCGTCTTTAGAATATGCCAATTCATGAATCTATGAATTGCTACTGCAGTTTGAGCTGTTGTGAGATATTAAGACATGAATGAGTGCCAAGGTGGACCATGCTAGGAGTCCAACACCACCCATCAAGGAGCTTTTTTTTCTTCTTCTGTTCTATTCGCCATTTCGTTTCAAGCAGCA